>VUQH01047994.1:10596-70184 GCA_015106775.1 Etroplus canarensis
TCAGACCTCCGTGGATGGACGTAGCCTGTCAGGGACGAAGCTGAGCGGTTAGCCGGATATTTTGACACAACCGGGTAAGTTTTAGCGCACATTTGCCATCTGGACGGAGGGTTTTCAGTTGAAAACATGCACATACACCTGTCTCGATAATATATGTGCATTTGGTTTTTATTAACGCGAAAATGTGTTTATTATTATTATTATTATTATTATTAAAGGCGCAAAATGAGGCTAACTGCTGCTGCTAGCAGCTGGTCAGGGAGTGTCTCGCTGACAGCTGAAGGCACCAAATGTGAGCCTTAAAATGAGGATTTTCATATTAGTTACAGCTTTTAAAATTCAACATTTCCACATTAAAGCGTCTAATTGTGAAGTGGAGATCATAACAAATTTAATGAGCTTTGGTTGTGATTAAAGAGGCCCCGTGGATATCCAATTATAATAGGCTGACTGAACTTTATACTCGGTTAAATTAAATAATCTCTAATCCAGATTGTTTTTCTTCATTTTCATCCAATTTGGTTAATCTGTGGGGAGAATATGTCCTGTCAGCCTGCAACCACACCCATGCTGTGATTTATTATGATTAGCAGCAGAAATGACAGGCTAAAATGTATAATATCATAATAATAACAATAATAATAATAATTATTGTGTAGATTAAATTCAAATCAGAAGCTTGATTTCTCTTAGTAATAAATGACTGAAATACCATAACATACTCTGGTCATTACTGCAGCACGATGTCTAGTGTTCATTAGATATTAAACACACTAGATGGCACCAAATTACAGATTAGATTACACATTAAAAACACACGTATACATAAATATGTGTGTGTATATATATATATATATATATATATATATACACACACACACGTGACATTTTTATCTCAGTTTAAGTTTGTTTTCTTTGTGTTTTGTGCACTGAAGCACCAATTTTCTACAAGTGTTGTCTCTACACATCTATTCTATAGATGACCTACTTTTCATGTATGCTTTGCGTAGTGATGAGACCACCCTCATCAGCATGCAAGTAGTAGCAGAAACCCACATTGTTAAATTTGTGAGGAAAAAAATCAAACAACTTGTGCAAAAAAAAAAATTCCAACCACAATTTATAAATATATCAAAATGAGAATAGAAGCAGTGGCTTGACTTGAGCAATTTATTTCTGATCAAGTTATTAAACAGGCTGCTGCAGGCTGTAGTGAGGAGAAATGCTCCGAATTAAACAATCAAAAACCTTATTTCTTTCAGTTTTCACCAACAGTTAAAATAAAAATGATCATGAAAGGTTTGAATAATCACATCTAGCATTTTAATCTCAGTCAAGTAAACTTTTGTTACAGTCCTGAACTATACGAATGACAATTTAAGTCAGCGCTATATTTTTGACATAAGTTGACCAAAATTCTTAAAGCATTTTCTTTAAAAACTGTTCACCTCTTAAACTCTACTTAATGTTAATAGCATAGTAATGATTATAATACCTGGATGTCTACTGACGCTGCAGTTTCCATTTCATTCAACCATCAGCTGCTGTATCCATGTAGGCAAAATTCTTTCATGCAAGCCAAACTGCTTCTTTGTTGCTCTAATTAATAGCTGGTTCAGACATGTAGTGACGCTCCTTTTTACCTCGTTGTGTGACGTTGATTTGTTCCTCCCGGACAGACAGCCAGAGGTGCCGGGCGGCTGTAATTTTCCTCGTTCAAATCCCAGACTGTCTGTCACCTCTGTTCTGCACCCTTCCTATTCACTGGTCTGAATTGGCTCACACCAGCAGCACTGCTTCTTTCTCAATGTCTCCTCCATCATCCTCATCTTCTGTAAAGAGGAAGAGCTTTGATTTAGGCTTTCTGCTGGTCTTTGGAGAGATAAGGGCTCCCCCTGTTTCCTTCTGCCCATAGATCCCCAACACCCCCTTTTTTGGTTCTGCCTCCGTCATTTGCATAAAAGGGTGCAAAGACACTGCAGAGGTTTGTTTTGTGTCCCTAAACATCTCTAACTCTCCCATAGCTGAAATATTAGACTGTACATTAAATTTTGGGCTGCTTTTTGGTTTTCTCATGGCCCATGCTTGATTGCCAAATCTTCTTGAGTAATGCATTATTTTGACAGAGGAAATATCTCTCTCCTAAAGGCTGGGTTTCCTTTGTTCTGCTGCTGAAGTGCATGTTGTTCCAGTATGTCTCATCAGCCTCTAAGCTGAAAGCTTTAACACCGAAGCCCTGCAGCGCTTGCTTCCATTGCGAAAAGATGACAACACAGAAATAGAGAGAACTGGGAGTGAAAAAGCTCCAGCCATGCAGTTAGCAGACAAAAGAGAGTTAATCCTTGCTCTGTGATGGGCTACAATATCAGGCTGGGCCCTAATGCAACCTCTGCTGGCTTTGGCATACAATGTACTGCATTACAGAGCATCACCTGGGCCTTTTGTGTTAATCACAATGAAACAGCAGCTGATTAACTTGAACTGGTTCACCTCCCTCTGGATAAAAAATGCTTACTGCTTGCGTTTTTCTGGACTTTTTTCCTCCCTCACAGTTCTCATACTAGTGGATGAAAGAAGGTAAAATGCTTTTAAAGAAATGTGAGGCCCAAAATAGGTTTCAGTGCGGGGAGAGCTGAGGTTTGGTTTAATTTCAGCCATTTCTTTTATGCTTTTCATTGTTTTCATCCACTGACTGATCAATTGTAACTCTAGTCAAGATTATATTTTTTCAACTTTAAAGATTCATCTTATCAGGACTGAAAATGGTTTTGACACACTGTTGCAGTCCTGATAAAAATATAAACATGTCTGAACCTCATCCTGAATAAGGAGGACATGCATGGGAATAATAACTGTCTGTTTTGAGAGGCATGTTTGCAGGCTTTAGGACCCAGTTCCTCTTTCTGGGCCTAAGCCACCCTCCTTCCTGCAGAAGCCAGCTCAGACACAGCACAGTGCAGTGCTGCCCCTCAGCTGATGCGCTCACAGCAGACCAAGTCTGCCTGTATCCCCCCCCCCCCCCTGTTCTTTGGACTGCTGTTTACCTTTGGCTTCTTTCATCAGTGGGTTGGCTCGGCGGTGTCCACCCCATCACAAACTTCCTGATAGAGCCAAAAGCTCTTCCCGACTTTGGTTTGTGAACAGCAGAGAGGAGGGACGGGGGAGTTTAGAGAGCTCGATCTGTACTGTGAGCAAAAGGAGAGGGATGGTGTGATTCTGCGAGGAGACAGAGGAAGAGGGAGACGCTCCAGCAGCATCACTGAACCCCACTCCCCACTCCTCGACCCCCTTCTGTCTGGCCGACGCTCTCCCCAACAACACGGAACCGCAGTCAAGACTGGTGGTTTTGAGTAGGGGGCTTGGTGACCAGGAATCATGTCACAGACTAGGAGGAATACGTACAATCGGGTAAGTGCGTGTATATACATCCGAGGCAGTTGAATGAACAGCCAGAGTGGTGTTTAAGTTAGTCCTGATCAGTGCGCCATTGTTTCTATTATGTCTCTTTGATTCGTTCCACTCTGTCATCCCCTCCTTGTTGATTCCTGCCATCAATAGAAGGGTTTCTAATCCATTTCGGTGCTGCATTCCTCTGTCTGAATTGTCGCCTCTTTGTTTGGCTCAGATGCCCCTCGGGGCACAGCATTGCTGGTGTGATGTTAAGAGTTCATACCTTTGCTATGACTGGACCCTTGACAACCTGTGAACTAGAAGATGATGGATCAGAGACAGGTAGTTGGCTCTAAAGCCTTTTTTATCAGCTTAAACACACAGTCCACGAGTCTCAGAAGACTTCCTGTTTGTCATCTGTGTCTGAGTCAGGCGACTTTGCTGTCAATGGGGGGGTGAGGTCACTGTGTGATCTTTCATGTCTGCTTAGTATATTGTATAGATTTTAACTGATGTTGAAACAGTCTGGAAAAACCATGCATATGGTAACTTTTCTTTCTTTTCTTAAACATTGCAATGGACGTTATTAGTCTGGCAATCAGCAGGCTAGATTCATTTTTTTCATCTTATTTTATCTTTATAGTCAGTGCAAGCTTGCGTGTGTTGTAAGAGTAGAGTGGCACTAAATAATTCATCACGCCCTCCTTGGGTCCTCTGCCTCCAGCTCATGGCAAACAGGTCGGAGCAATGGCTGAACCACCGTGAATACATCATTACAGACTGTTACTTTGAGCAGGCAGAGACTTTGCAGATTGTTGACAGGTGCTTAGGAACCATGTTGCCTCTCTGAAGCCATGTTGATACCTGTTTCTGTTGTGATTCTGAACTGATTTGATGGTTTTAAATAGAAGTCAAATAAAAGCTCAGAGGACTCAGCTGTGACATAGAAACTGGAAGCAGCGTTTATTGCCCGTCATGAGTTAAAAAGTCTCTTTCCACATTGGTCATAAATTATAAGCTGGGCTAATTAGACTTTAAAGAGATAAAGATTTTGCATGAAAGTTGCCATGTAAATAGATATCAGCAGTGTTTTTCTGCCATTGTGGGTACAGATACATGTATGTATGTACCTTTCGGCTGCTTTCTTGTATTCTTCACCAAGGGGTTGCCAATTCAGCTGTTTTTTTTAAGGTGATTGTTTAGTGCCTGCAAATCATTTGAAAGCCATCTTTATGTTTTAAATATGTTTTTCAAGCCAGGGTTTATTGACTATTAAAATTCTTTTTGATTTTACCACAGAAAGCAATGAAACAAAGCCCTTCTTAATTTACTACATTCCAATGTATACTTTGCAAATCTTTAATGACCTTATGGTGGAGACTATAGACTACCACCTGACTAAGACCTTGAGGCATGTGGTTATACCAGATTTTGATGTGTTCATGAATACTGAAACCCTAACTATGCATACTGTGTTGGAAACTTCATGCTTCACAAGGTCTAATCTGATTAGACATTAAAGACATTTCAGCATAATTTTTACATTAATAGGGGGAACCTAAACGCTAACAAGGTCAAATTGATACTAGGTATGTTGTATGGAAAGACACACATTTGAATAAAAACATTTTTTATTAATAAGATACATGTTATAATAAGTAGGAGAGCACTTTCTTGCAAACATAACTATACTAACACTGACACAATGTGGAGTAGATGATTCACTTTACAGTCCTTTTAAGTCAGGTAATATAAAATGCATCAGTTAACGTTCAGTATGTATTCTTTGAATTAAGACATTCAAAAACTCATTTAGACACAAACCATTGTGATTGATACACTGTATAGGGAGAAAGAGAGAGAGAGATGTCACACCTGACTATAGGCTAAAATGCAAACAATTAACATCTTATATGCTCTAGTTATTTTTGAATTAGGCATATTTTGTATGTTTCAGTATTTGCATGGGTTACTCCATATGTTAGATCACCAAGAATCATGAGTCTGGTAATCATTTTTGTCAGCATTATATTTGTTTATTTTAGTCCACTGTGAATGTCACACTTTATTGGTTTGGAATACACATGTCCGTTTTTTGCAGGACATTTCTAGTTTCCTGATAAATGGAGATTATACCTTTTAATGTGATCATTTTATTGGTGACAGCTTTACCACTGCCCAGGACAGACTTGTCACATCAGTAGACCATCATTTCCTGATGGTCTTACAACGTACTGTAAATTATAGTTGGCTGTTTTGATGCCAGTATCAACAACAATACTATATGAAGGGAATTATGAACTGCAGTCGTAAGCATGCATGGCGGTGGGTCTCAGAGTCCCACCAATCTCCTGAATTGTTTTCCTAATGTTACATCTGTAGACCTAAATTTTTGAGGGGGACATTCAACATGATATCATATTTGCCCTTAAAAATTAAACTATTATGTTATCACAAATTGCATTATTTACATAAGTCTTTTTGGCCATAATATTAAAGTGCCTTCATAATCCTAATCAACCAATTTGTTTCTTATGTTAGGGCACCAAAATGGTGGCCACCTAAAGTGAATTTCAGCCACTTACTGTACACAAACTTATGTCACTTTCATTCAGTCCCATTGCCAAATGTACAGAGTCAAGCACCTAGCTATGCAGTCTGTTTTACAAACACATATGAAAGCATGGGTCATTCTAAAGACCTCACTGAATTCGAGCATATTACTGTGATAGGATGCTACCTTTGCAACAAGTCAGTTCATGAAATTTTACTCTTAAATATTCCATGATTAACTGTAAGTGGTATTATTGCAAAGTGGAAGCATTTAGGAGCTACAGCAACTCAGCCACAATGTGGCAGACCATGTGAAGTTGTAGAGCAGGGTCACTAAGTGCTGAGGTGTGTGGTATGTAAAAGTTGCCAACACTCTGCTGAGTCCAAACCTCCTCTGGCATTAACATCAGCACAAAAACTGTGGGCCAGAAGCTTCATGGCATGGGTTTCCATGGCTGAGCAGCTACATGCAAGCCTTATATCACCAAGTATGATGCCAAGCGTCAGATAGAGTTGTGTACTGGACTCTGGAGCAGTGGAAACAGGTTATGTGGAGTTACAAATCACTCTGCTCTATCGGGCAGTCTGATGGCCAAGTCTGGGTTGGGCAAAGCCACGAGCTTGTTACCTGTCTGACTGCATTGCCCCAACTGTAAAGTTTGGAGAATAAATAATGCTACGGAGCTGATTTTCTGTTGTTGGCCTGGGTCCCTGAGTCTGGTGAATGGAAGAGCTTATCAAGACATTTTGGACAACTCTCTGTTTCCCACTTTGTGGGAACAGTTTGGGGAATGCCCTTTTCTATTTAAGCATGACTATGCCCCAGTGCACAAAACAAGGTCCATAAAGGCTAGTTGAATGAGTTTGGTATAGAAGACCTTGACTGTCTCGCACAAAGCCCTGACCTCAACCCCATCAAACACCTGGAACACTGGAATGGAGATTGTAAGACAGGTGCTCATCCAACATCAGCATCTGATCAATATTCTGGATGAATGGGCAAAAATTGCCACAGACAAACTCCAAAATCTTGTAGAAAGCCTTCACAGAAGAATGGAAGCTGTTATATCTGCAGGGGGGGGAGACCAACTATACATTAAATCTAAACATCTAAAGCTTCTATAAGTGTAATGTGTAGGTGACCCATATAGGGTAGGTCCAATATGTTTTTACCTTTTAGTGAGGATCTTCAGTCAGCCAAGCTTTCCTTCATCTCCATGAAGACCAAAGAGAACAAAGATTAGATGAGTCTGATTTAGGATGATATGTTTATTACACTCTAAAAAATAATATACTGACTTAACTGAAGGAACAGTTTGCATGGATCTTTTTAAGTAGTTCAAACTCAGCAACATATGAGTAAATCAAACATGAGACTTTTATAGTTGGACTAACAGTTACTTTTTGTGATTCACTTTGTCCTCTAGAAACATAATTAAGGTGAAACAACTTAGTTTTACTTAAGGTTTTGGTGATAATAGGCGGTCAAATTATTTAAATTTAAGCTATTCTAACTTCTCTATTTTACTTCCATTCTACTTTTGTTCTACTCAGAAATGCGTACACAAATTTTTACCTTCATTCTTTATTTGTAACTTATGTTGCTTCTTTTACAACAAACTTTACTTAGCAATTCCAATTTTATGGTTGCTTTTTATTTTACAGCTAATGTTCACTTAGATCATTTTTTTATTTTATTTTTGAAATTTTTTTAACCATTTAACCAATTTTTATACCATCATATGTACACAAAACAGACATGAGCACTTTCAAAAATGAATAAATAAATCCATACCCAAATGAGTTTTTACCAAAACTAGCACTGTGTTTGGGAGCTCAGCATGAAAACATGTCAGATATTTGAAGGGTTTTACCTTGAACAAGATAAAACAAAAGTAACATTATGAACATGGATTTTAAGGGCCCGATCCTCTAAAGTGAATCCAGTGCTACAAAGTCTGAATGTTTATGAATACAAAAGAAAACAATTAACACTATACACCACGTGTGAAGTTGTTGGTGTTGGACGAAAAGGCATCGTCATCATTATAGCTAGTTTTAGCTGGGAGTCAAACTGCCATTTGTCAACAGTACAGCTGCTGTAAGTTGAAAAACTTTACAAATGTAACAGTGTAACATTTCCACTTGAATGTAAGGGTAGCCTAAGTTTTCACATTTTTTTAGCCTTTTAATTTATTTTAATGACATTACCATTGGACTGGCTTTTTGGCTGTCCATTTGGAGGGATATCTTTGAAACACTGCAGCAGTGTTTTTCAGTTCTTTTGGGTTGCTGAGGTTGAGTGTGCATATATGATGCATTGGCAAGGCCCAGCGTCTGGGGACGTCCAGGTCTTTCAGGGCTGCTGATCCCTCAGTCATAATGCTTGGGCTGGCTGGATAGTCTTCATCATTTCATTGGTAATATCCCCACCATCCTGGCATAAATAGGCCACAATAATGTCAATATTTAAATCCACATTTCTAAACAAGAGGAACAAAAAGTACATTATGTGTGAATTAAGGGTTTAATTTACCCACCAAGGGCTCTTTGAAGAGACCCTAATTTTTTCTGAGATACACCTCTGAGCCATTAATAGAAAATTTTCACAAACTCATTAGTAAAAAATGTTAGATTGATTTGTCACAAGTTAATGTTAATAATAACATTATTGGAAAAAAGACTGAAGAATGAGGTGTACGATGTATGGACTATATCAATTACTAATGTTTACTAAGTTAAATTATAATGAAATAATAAACTGATCATTCAGTTAGTTTTGAGAAAGCTTTACAACTGCAGTAATTAGTTAGAACCTTTCCAGTTTCAATTATGCAATATAAAACTTAATGTTTGAAATAAAAAAATCCTATAGCCTGAGATGAGGTATAAATCATGATCAACTAACCCATATCACTTGCTAGAAAAGAGCGGATTTCCTGTTTGAAATGAACTTTTACATTTATTCATACCTCTATCAGCATGTTTCTTATGCGCTTAATCTTCTTGAGGACACCACCAACATTATTTTGTGGACGTGTTGTTCCAGTTTTGCCATGAATGTTGCCTCCATGTTAACCACGGTGATCCTGCTGAAGTCTTTATCTGTACAAAAATAAGGCACAGAATGCTAATGTAGAAAACTGGCTCTTAAATACAAAACCAAAACATCTGGGGTAAAACGTTTAGTCATGAATGTCAAGCAGCCGACCCATACAGCTGTTGCTGACTAAACCTTCATCAACATAGTGCCAGCATTAAAAAGTTATTATCTTTGTGTTGTTAGAACTAATGCTGCAGAGGTTTAGTTCCAGTTATCATCATAGTAGCTAAAAGTGTACCAACTTTACAGTCGCTGAATTAGCTTAGGACAAACTAACTTCAGTTTTAGTGTTGCGTAAACATGAATTCTTGCAGTGTTGATGCAGTTAGTAGCTGCAGCAAGTAAAACAAAGCAACAATAGTTACTCCCCAATTAATACAGCTTTTAATGATAGTCCATGCTCCCCTTCATTTCTCCTGTAGCAGGCCAGTTTGGTGGCATAATAAGTCCTCCTTCTGTTCCCTTCTCTTTGAAGGCTGATCAGTACAGTAGATATATAAGTTGCACTAACTTAAATCTTCTCTATTTATTCAAAGTTAAGACAGTTGTTGTGATTTTGAGTTTGACCAGCTTCTTAGAATAAGTTATAAACACACTGAAATATATATAGTTAACAAGCTAAACCTTTTATATTAAAAAAAAGCTCTTGATTTTAAGTATTAATTATCAACCTCATGAATCATCCTTTAGAGTGTAGAGCTAGACTTCGCTGATGTTACTTTATTGGAGATATTTAAAGTGAGTAATTCACCAAATACAAGAAAGTGAAATGTTTGAGGTTTATGTTTAGAACTAGAGTAATCACAAGAGTTTATCAGATCTGGAAATTCTATTAATCAGCTGAAAAGGTAATTACAAACATTAGAGACTGCTTATCAAAAGTGTTTGGTTTTATTGTGTGTTTTAGAAATTTCTATCTTCAAAACTCTCACCGATCATTATCAGTAACAACATTAAACATGGGTTGGTTCTGAATTCGCTGCATTGATTGATCCTTTTGATTATTGAACATACAGTTACAGTGCTTATTTTGTTTGCCCCAAATTGATTTTACTTGATGAAAGTTGTTCATCCATATAAATAAGTGCATTGATGGATTTAAATGGATTGATGGATTTAATTAATATGCAAATTATCTACAGGTTTAGAAATGGAACAGTATCAAAAGTATTTGGGTACTTGCAGAGTAGATGGTGCCTGTTTAAATAGAGTGTATTCTGCTGCTGTTTGTCTGTTTTTGGTTTAAGTTTCATGAAGGTTTCTGTGTTGTTTAACCTTGAAGTTAAACAGCAACACACATGTAGTGTGTTTACAGTAAGCTTAAAAATAATCGAAGCATGTTCTCTCCCAGAGAATGATATCTTCTCCTCTCTGCGCTGTTCTGCTGAGTCACCATCGATTCTAGGACATCACACTGTAAATTGGGTTATGCAGGATTATTTGATTACAAAATATTGCAGCTCAAGCCAGTTTGAAAATGTTCTTGTGTGCGTTATGTTCTTCACACATCAAAATTGCCTTATCAAGTCTCAGGTGATTGTTGCCATGGAATTACCATAAAGTTTGCCTCCTCAGCTAGAAAGAAAAAACAGTGCTGTTTAAGCATCCACTGACATTTAGAGAGTGCCGCATTAGGATGAGGACTTAGGCCTTGGGCCTGTATGCCTCAGTGGATCAAAATAATACTTTTTGTTCTATTTGTCCCTCAGAGGTGAGCCACTGTGCTGTTATGGTCCCATAAAAGCACATGCTGTTGTAAATATCTGTTTGCCTAACAAAGACTGAACTTCTTTTGTAAGGATTTATTTTTGTACGGTTTTATTTTTATTGTATAATTTTGAGTAATGGGGCTAAAGTGATGAAGATGGCTGAGTGTCCCTGTAGTGTAGCGGTTTACACATTCACCCAAGCGAAAGGTCCCAGGTTTGATTCCAGTTGAGCACACAAGCCCCTCTCACCATGGAGGGTTGTGTCAGGAAGGACATCCAGCATAAAACCTCTGCCAAATTATCAATGCGGATTAAACTGCTATGGTGACCCCTTGGGGAGAATACAAGGGAGCAGCCCAAGGTACTAGTGATAAAGGTGACTGGAATTGAATAAAGAGAATAAATATATAAAACACTTCTGAAATACTGCTTTGGGCATTTGATTTGTAGTTTGAATTTCATCTTTGATCAAAAACCCAATTTATTAATGCTTTATTAAGTACACCTTGGTAGTACAGGGTTAGACCCCCCTTTTACCTTCAGAACTGCCTTAACTTTTCATAACATAGATTGAATAAAGTGCTGGAAACATTCCTGAGAGATTTTGCTCCATATTGATTATGATGGCATCACACAGGTGCTGCCGATTTGTCAGCCTAACATCCATGTTCCAATCTCCCATTCCATCACAACCTAAATGTGCTCTATTAGATTGAGATCTGATGACTGTGGAGGCCATCTGAATACAGGGAACTCACTGTCATATTCATAAAACCAGTTTGAGATGGCTTGAAATGGGTGCACTGTGGACATAAAGGGGATGATGTGGTTGGCAACAATACTCAACCATGCGATTTTTTTAACTTAATTACATCACCTTTATTCCCCATTCTTCAGCTGGTCATCTTGACCATGTCTGCATGCCTCCAAACACTGAGTTGTTGCCATGTTATTGGTTGATTATATATTTGCATTAGAAGCAGTTGAACAGGTATATCTAAGGAAGTGGCTGGCGAGTGTGCATGTACTAACGGTATGCAAACAATGAGTATACAGTGAGTCATGAGTGATAGTGAGTGATGACAGACTATACTTTAAACTGATTTTTGACCTGATTTCAGGGATTTATGTGGTCACATTGAAAATATGAACTGTGTGTGCTGTTTTTTTCTCTTTTTTTGTTTCTGTATGTGTGGCTTTAATGTTAGCAGCAGAATACAAGTAAAAAAATCATAATCTAAATGAAGCATACTTTAGAAACCATTTTACAATCCATTCACTTCAATTCAACTTTATTTATATAGCGCTAATTCACAACAAAAGTCGCCTCAAGGCACCTTGCACTGTAAGGTAAAGACCCTGCAGTATTAGAGGGAAAATCAGATGATCCCCTATGACTAAGCACTCGGCAACTGTGGGAAGGAAAAACTCCCTTTTTAGCGGGAAGAGACCTCCAGCAGAACCAGGCTCAGGGAGGGACAGCCATCTGCTTTGACTGGTTGGAGGTGAGGGGAGAGAGAAGAGAGAAAGTAGAGCAAAGAGAGACCCAGACATTCTCTTTTAAAGAAACTCATTTTGATTCATCCTTCTGGCTATATAGGCAACTTTGCTTTAGAAGTGAAGTAGTAAAAGATTCCCATATTACCCCCTCTGTTATATTCAGTTACTTTTATCCAACCAATCATCTGAAAATAAAAAATAGTTTACATTTATAAAAGAAAAGCAACAAATTGTTACATGCAAACAGTCCACGTTGCTTATAAATTCAATGTGAAACATAAAATACCACTTATCCATGTAAATTAAATTACCTGCAGAGTTGAGTTGCTTGTCTGTTTTGACTGGCCAGTTCTCTGTATTTTCTTTCCTTGTCCCACCCAGAATACCAGCAGTGGCAGCAGCAGGATGAGCTCCGATGGGGGCGGGCGGCCCGTCAAAGTGGGCTCCGTCGTGGAGGTTATTGGGAAAGGTCAGCGTGGCACGGTGGCCTACATCGGAACAACCCTCTTTGCGTCTGGGAAATGGGTGGGGGTCATCCTGGATGAAGCCAAGGGCAAAAACGACGGCACGGTTCAGGGCAAGCGCTACTTCACCTGCGAAGAGAATCATGGGATTTTTGTGAGACAGTCACAGGTAACTGCAGGAATATAAAATGACTGATGCACCTCCACCCTCATCGCTCTATTGTATAATTTTTGAAGATGTTTGTGATTTTGTTTTCCTTTTATTTGACGCAGTGATTCTGTGTGGGAACTGATATTTGCCTCTGGTGTCTGCATGGTGCCTACACTTCCTGTTGCTTCAGGGTGCCTGGTTATTGTTTTTGATCAGAAATAGCTCTATTTTTCCCTCCCTAAAAATGCTGTATAGTGTCTCTGCCTATTGCCCTTTTCACAGTTTAACTATAGTCTCTGCATGGAGGCTTGCCAACTTAATGTGGGACTGGACTATTGTTGCTACTTAAAAAAGATTTATTGATAGAGGTATTTTGGCCTGACACTTTAAGGCAATTTATAGTTTAGTAGTTGGACTGCAACAGCTGCCTCTGTGTCATTATGCAGGTTATTGCTTACGTGTGCACACTCCATTATAAATACCCGACAGTGGGACGTCACCTGCAGTGTTTTCACATATAATCTTTTGAACAGTTTGCTGTTCTGCTGTTTGCCCACAAACAGTAGGACAATTGGCCTTTACAGCAAGTTATTATGGTCAAATTACTCAAAGGTGTTCAAGTCATCAAATCCAAACAAGCTGTTTACGGTTTCCAAATAAATCAAACACTCTGTGGAAGCTCCTTAATTCCATGTCTTTAAGGCTAAAAAATCATTACAAATCGAGCTTTTTTTCTTTGATTAACTGTTCAGGCTTTTAAAATGATTAGAAGTAAAGTAATGAAGATTTTCTGTGCCTAATTAGATGCCCTCTGTTGTTTTTCTGCTCCCAAAAGAATCTGAAGGTCTCCCGTTTACATGTATTAAACAGCAAATCCTAAATTTTGAATTTTAAAAAGCCTAATAACAAATAGGTTTTTTCTTGATCAGCTCATTATTACTGTTATTTTGCACTAATTCACACTACAGCTGTCTATTCTAAGAGGTACTGAAAGTGGCTATACTGTTGTACAGAAAAAAGCTAAATAAATTTGAGAAAAGATTACCGCATCCTTTAAGGCTACTATAAAACATCAAAACCATATAGAAGTTACTGATGACCCTCTGTACTGTATTTGTATACACCACAAGATTGAGCTTTTAGTATTGATGAGCTGTTGTGTCTCCTGTTTGACTTAAGTGACTGGCTGACTCTGGCTCACTTGTGCCCCCCATTTTCCCATCTGCTTCATCATCTCTGTCACCTCTCTAATTTAACAACAGTGCTTGCAGTAAAAGCCGCTTGTGTTTTCGGAAGACATGACTTTCTCTCCACTGTTTCAGATCCAGCTGGTTGATGATGGGGCTGACACAACGTCTCCTGAGACACCTGAGCCTGGCACTGGCAAGGTTCCTAAGCGAGGTGAGAACACAAACACGCATCCAGATGGTCATATTTATAGGTTGTGTTATGATTCTGCTGCTGATGCCTAAACACAGTAAAATCTGATCAAGCCTGACCTTTCAGCCTAAAAATCATGCGTGCATGCTCAGACTTTAAACGCGCAGCCTTATTTGAAACCAAAGAGAAAAAAACTCAGTACATAATGTGATGCATGGACTTGAATTAGCTTTTCTCATTGCGTGCATTGCAAAAGATTTTGTGCACTTTAATGTTTAAACAAACAACATCAGGTGTGTTGGTAAGTTCATACAAACACCTTCTACTGTTTTCTGTTAGCAAATTCATATATAGGTATAAATGATCTTGACCCTTTTGGCATTTGGAGCAACTCTGATTTTTATTTTGTCAGTTCAGAAGTTTATCAGCATGTTTGTGTCTTTGAGCATGGCAGTTTCTCCACCTTCTAACACACAGTAGGTCACTGTAGTTGTAGATGGGAAGCTGAAAGTCTACAGGACATTCAGTATCCTATTATAGGGATTCTGTCTGTTTTGCTTCAGTTGTAAGTGGCTCGCGAACAGAGATTGTGGGTCTGAATCCCTCTGTATGCATTGCTGGTTTGGTAAGTTATCTACCAGCTGATGTCAGACTCTTAATTAGGCCACCATTTGATACAAAACATTTTTGTATAAATCAAATGATGCATTTGGACTGATTACATTAAAATTCAATTTTATTAAGGACTGCTGAACGCAATTATTGTCACACAACATAAGACATAGATTTAATGCTAGCTGAAAAAACTGTCTCACCACAAGTGCCATTAATAGCTGTAACTTGATAAATATGGCATGTCGTGTTTCCTATTTATATCTAAATAATTATGACAATAAAGTGGTAATGTATCCATTGTCTCAACTAAATTTTCTCTATGAGGAACTCAATATTTTTTATGCTCGAAATTATTGAGCTGAGCTTCTCCTGGCTCAGAGACGTGACTATAAGTAGTGACGCATTAGACACATATTAAGGCAATTTTGATGGACGGCAATTTCAGGAAAAGGCAACTTAATTGAGACTAGGCAGGTAATTCAGATGTTACTTGGCAACAAGACACGTCTTCAAATTAGAACAGTGAAAGGCCTTGAAAGACTGAGAGCTTCTGCAAGTGCTGCTCTGCACCAAAATTTTGAGACAAAGATGAGCAAGAAATACAGTCCATTCTCATCTGCAGCTCCTCATAGCTGAAAGGTATAATTATTAACATTCAAAAGGCTCCATTCTACTTGGATGAGCTATTTGCAGCATGTGTTGTGCGTGTTGGCGCACTGTATTGACTTATGGGGACACCTGATGGGACATAAGATTTTTTTGTCCCAAAACTTTAAATTTTATTGTTTTCTAAAACGGGAAAAAAAAATTTCTAAAACATGTATTGGTGCCTTTGCAAGGAGTTTACAGGCACACTGCTTTACAACTTCTGATTAAATGTTAGTTGTTGAATTCTTATAACATGCATGAGTCTTCCTATATTACACCTTCGTTCAGATGTTCCTGACAGTGTAGGTGTCTACTTTAAACAATTTTCTCTTAATTGTTGTGTCTGTTGGCATAAATAGAACTTTAACAAGGTATCAGCCCATGTGTTGCTTAATTTCTTGTGTCAGATTTGCTACTGGATCTTTGGTAATTTTATTTTCCCACTGCATGAGAGTATTACATTCACCTTCAGTATGACCATTGTGCAGAAGATTATGCAAGAATTCTTTTCATAGCCTGTAATGCTGGGTTTTTTATAGTTTACATCTTAAGTACTAGCCACGTTTAGATATACAGTATGTGGATAAAAGTATTGGGCCGCACCTCTTAATCGTCAAATTCAGGTGTCCCATTCAGTCCCATTGCCACAGGTGTACAAAATTAAGCACCTAGCCTAGGAGCTGCAAGCAAGCCTTACATCAGTGCTCTTTGGGATGAATGGGAAAAATTCCCCACAGAGACTTTCCAAAATCTTTTAGAATGCCTTCCCAGAAGAAAGTGGAAGCTGTTATAGCTGCAAAGACCACCTCCATATCATTAGATGTAATGTGTAGATGGCCACTTTTGTCCATATTGTGTATGTATTTTGAGTTCTATTTATCTCTACAGTGTGTAGAGGTTCCTCTGCAAACCAGGGAAATCTGGTTTGCTCACCCTTTCAAAATAAACTAATCTCTGATTTAAAGTACCTAAAACATAATCTCGATCAGTTAATAAACATTTTATTTTCCTATAGGATGCATATTATAAAAGGATAATGTCACAAACATACAAATAATTCCTTTCTTCCAATAGCATGAACAGAAAAAAGGAATGAATTTAAAATGAATTTTAAAGAAGGTGGTTCATACAGCTTCCAGTGAGCATTGACCATCTGGTGAAAGGACAATAAATCATATTGACTTTATTCTGTTTGCCTTGCACAAAATTATATCCTGATTATGTTCTGGGAATGCATCTCTCACTTTCTTTGTTTCTTCTTATCTCTTCAGAGATCCTGGAGACGGCTAAGTCCACTAAACTGGTGAGTCAGATAATGCTCACTGTGACACAAAGTTTGCCTGCAGGAAATCCGGGACACAAATGGCTGCAAACACCTAGACACACACACACCCACAAACACTGCAGATTTATACGTGTGCATATAGACTTAACCCTGTAAGCACACAAAGACAAAGTAAATGCCGAGCTTTGTTCTTGTTCTGCTGTCAGAAAAAAGTATCATTTTCTCAAGTTTTGTGGGTCTTTGGGAGTGTGCCTGCAGCGGGAAGATTAACATTTATCTTACTCAACAGCATGGGTTTTAATTAAAAAGTCTATTCTTATGTTTAGTTTGTCTGTGAAACCAGTGTCATGTAACACTCACAGTGTGAAAATTAATGGTAATTTACAGTATAAAAAAGTAAAATACATATAGCTACATATTATTGACTATGCACATTGTGTTTATAGATATTTTAATGGCTAATGGTATGAATTTGGGATTATTAAAAAAAATGCAGATAATCTTAAATTGCCTTTCCCCTACTTTACTTAATTAGACTGCTTTACTCTCTGAGACAAGTACTAAACACGGACTTGATTATTTATTTATATGTCCATAAATGTTCCCGCTTCATCAGCTAAATATAGTTTTTTTTAAAAAAAAAAACAGTGTAAAAGAATCCAGGGAATGCGATTTTAGTAAGTAAAATAAAGTGCTGAAAAAAAAGTCAGAGCTTTAGAGCTGAGTGAGTTCTCTTTGTTCAGCAGAGGGCAGTGTTTACTTACAATTCCCGTACTACAATATGTATAATAGCATATAATAGTGATTGAGCTGGTATTATTGTAGTGTATAGACAAATATAGCACTTCACAGCCATTATTCAGGAGTAATAGTGGCAGTGGCAATACAGATTACAGGATTCCCACAAGTTCAGAAAAATCCTAAGTGATAATTTAATTTGTGTGTTTCATATTTGCTTTTAGTTGACACTGACACGAAAATGCATTGAGGCAATATTTCATAGGACTTGTCATGAGTTTGTGAGTAATTTTCCCTGAGATTAATTTAGCATTTTGAAGAGAAATGTGGTGCTGAGTCACCACAGTTGTTTCCCCAGGATCTAATGCAATGGTTTCGCTAAAACCCAAAGAAATCTCCTGGCTGAATTTGCTTTAACCCTGTAATCTAATAATGTGGTTCCTTTTTGACTGAAAGAGCAAACATAAACTTGGAGGGAGTTCAGAAATGTAACTAATTATGAATTTAAAGCAGGTCTTGTTTCATTTTTTTAAACTCATTTGATCCTTTCCTGAGCTTTTTTAAAGTACCACTGCTGATAAGTGTTGGGTTTCCGTTAAATAGACTTTAAAGCAGGGCACATTTTGACAAAAATGATCTTAGGGATTATCACATTATGATGGCTAATAATTTATGAAAATTAGCCTAAATCAAAACTGACTTAAAGTCCATACTTTACATCTGATCAGGACTAAAGGGATTCAGATGTAAATGTCAGTATGCTCATACTGTTACTTCACATGGAATGCGTAACCTATACCATTCTGTCAAGAGAAAACCTGGCCAAGTCAGGGACATTAGATTTAAAAAAAATTATTTCCAAATGAATCTGCATTTACAAGGAATTTGTTTGAGTGTTTCTGATGTTTTGCAACTTTTTAAGTGATCAGGACAAAGTAGATGTTCTGACAGAATTGATACATTTAATTTATACGAGCTCATACCTTATATTTGTATTGCTGTGATGTCACAATATAATTTTTTTTTAAAACATTACATTTCACACGTTTTGTTTACCAACACACAGAAAAAATGTCTGAGTTAGATTATTTATGTGAAGATATGTGAACACAGAAGTCAAGTTTAATGTGTTCTCAGTGTGTTTTTTAATGTGGAACCTGAGAGAATACGATCAAATTGAGAATGGAGAAGTGAGTATGAAGAGTGGTGTTTGTCAAAACTATTGACCGAGGTCCACCGTAGAGCACCGAATCACTACATATCCCGTCACCTCCGGCATGCCGCTGACAAACTCCTGATCTTTAACCTTCACCCTCCCTCCCTCCTTCCCTTCCTTCCTTCCCTCCTTCGACCAACGCAGCGAGGAGTGAAGCCCAAAAAGGTGCTGCATGTTTCTCTAACCTCGGTACAGTGGTAATGTTATGATGATGATGACCGTAGTAACCGTGGTAACCGTGGCTCTGAATGGCCTCGCTGCTGCATGGCAACAGAGCCTCACCCCTCATTTTACCCATGATTCCTCACAGTTCACCACACCACCATCTCTGGTCTTTGTACTGAAGTGCTTTGTGTTTGTATGAATGAAAGCTCCATCCTTTCACCTCATCCTCGTCAACTCTACTCTCGTCTGTCTGTCTACATCGGTTCAGCTCTCTGCCACATTGTCTGGTTTTCTTTCAGCGCACATTTAATAGGTTGAAATATAAAACAGCCTTTTTAAAAGAAATGCATCTTATCTAAGTGCTCACAGCTTTTTCAGAGAATATGTCTGTTTATATTTAGTATCAGACTCCAGAAAACCTGGGAATAGTGTCTGTGAATGCGCAATGGTTTCTGGTGGAACATTGAGAGCTTCAGTTTTTTTTACCATGATACCTGCCACTTATCCCCCTCTGCAAGGTCACATCTAGTAAAGTAAAATGACACACATGATTTGTCAAGAAACATATTCTCCTCATTCACTGTCCAGATTTGAGGATTTGCCACTTGTTTTCCTACAGAAGATTCAGAAAACATTCACACCTATCACTTATTACACCCTTTTAATGTTAAATTGATTAAAGTGACTATTTTTTCCTCATCAATTTTATGAGCCCACTTGCCAACAGATTTGTTTGGAAGGGCACAGCTTTCTATAAACACTCACCAGCCACTTTATTAAGTACACCTTGCCAGTACTGGGATTTTGGTCCATGTTGACATGATAGCATTACACAGTTCCTGCAGATTTGTTGGCTGCACATCCATGATAAGACTCTTTCATTCCCCTGCATCCCATGGGTGGTTTCTGCTGGATTGAAATATGGTGACTGTGGAGGCCATTTGAGTACAGTGAACTCATTGTCACAATCAAGAAACCAGTTTGAGATGATTGGAGCTTTGTGGCATTGATCATTATCCTGCTGGACGCAGCCACCGAAACGTGGGTACACTGGTCATAAAGAGATGGACATGGTCAGGCACAACACTCGGGTCGGTTGTGGCATTTAAACAATCCTCAGCTGGTACTCAGGGGGCCCAGAGTTTGCCAAGAAAATATCCTCCACCCCATCACACCATCAGCAGTCTGAACTAGAGATATAGGGCAGGAAGAATCCATCCTTACACCAACTTCTGAGCCTTTGTTGCAACAGAAACAGAAACTCATCAGACCAGGAAATGTTTTTTTCCAATCTTATATTGTTCAGTTTTGGTGGCTCATGTGAATTATAGCTTTAGTTTTGTAGGAGTGGCACATGGTGTGGTCTTCTGCTGCTGTGGCCCATCTCCTTTAAGGTTTGACCTATTGTGTGTTCAGAGATGTGCTTCTGCATACCTTGGTTATAATGAGTGGTTATTTGGTTTACTGTTATCTTCCCATCAGCTGGATGCAGTCTAGCCATTCTCTACTAACCTCTGGCGTCAAAAAGGCATTTTTGCCCAGAAAACTCCTACTCACTGGATATTTTTTCTTTTTAGGACCATTTTCTCCAAACCCTAAAGATGGTTGTGCAGGAAAATCCCAGTAGTTCAGCAGTTTCTGAAATACTCATACCAGCCTTTCTGGCACAAACAACCATGCCACATTCAAAGTCACTTAAATCACTTTTCTTCTCCATTCTAATGCTCTGTTTGAATTTCAGCAGGGGATCTTGACCATGTCAAATAGAATCAACTCTATGGCTAAACGCCTGGAGTTACTACAATATAAAGAAATTGAACAGGTGTACCTAATGAAGTGGCCAGTAAGTATAGGTACTCACAATTCACATTCCCTATAAGGACAACAAAAACAGTCCATCAGTTTTTGGCTGATAAAGAAAGTTAACATGTCTGTTTTTCCCCTTTTTTTAAAAATAGAGCTTCTTAAATGTTGCTCGACAATTAGCTGATTAATTCATAAAATAAAAATGGCAGTTTAGAGCAGGATGTGTTTAGGATTTTATCAATTTTCCCTCTGCTGTAACTGGATGGATTGGGACTTTTCTGATTTATCTTGGCACTGAAAAACATCTTTGTGACGGTAATAGGGTTAAATATTTGTGTAGTAAACCCTGAAATCCCTGTTTTTGTGCATGAGATGCCTCAGTTGTGTCCTTGGACCTGGAGTTTGTTTATTTTGAAAAATAATTGGATCCAGAATAAGAGCCAACTTTACAGCTTTACTGGATCACTTTTCTCCTTTGTTGTCTAAAGCTTTTAATGTATTTTTTAAATTACAAAGTGCAGTGAGGAGAAAAACTAAGTGCCCAGCACCAAGTCGCCAAGGTTGTTTCAGGCATCTTAGAAAGCTTGCTGGAGTTCTTCTTTCTCTCTTGACTCTTCTTGTGATCCCAGCCTGACCCCATGATGTTGAGATCAGGGCTCCGTGAGGGCCAGACCATCTGTTGCTGGACTCCTTGTTCCTCTTGTCAATAAAGGCGATTATTTAGTATTCTAGGTGCACAATTTGATTCATTCTTCTGCTGCACAATAATTTTGTGACCAGCTTTGGGTTTTTGTGGCTGTCTCTCATGAGATCCAAGCTGGCAGTTCAGTGCTCTTTATCATGCCTGGCTGACTCATGCAGGCAGACGTTCCTCTGCTGCACTGCCTTTAAAATGTCAGAATGTGTCTTAGGTGAAATGAGCCGCCCTCTCGCCTGCAGTAACCTGCAGAGTATAGATTTCCCGTCAGCTCAGTTCTTCTTTATCGTCTTCTGGTCTGCATCTTCTCCTTGGCAGACTGACTTTGAACATTGGGAGGGAACTTTGAAGCAGGAGGATTAAATGTTCAGTCTAGGAAATGAGGAAGCAGATGATGCATTCTTTAGAAATGTTTCAGATGACAGAAATGTACCTGTGGAAATTCATGAACATTCAACACAGGCAAAAACTTTAAGTAACATGATTTTTTTATGCTTTTACACCGCTGTCCTTCAGTTTGGCACCTAAGTGTCACATATTTCTCAGATTTAGCCATTATTTTCCCCAGCCAGACCCAGTTGTGTGTGTTTGTGTGTGTGCAGGGCAATATGTCGTTAATGCTTTCTGGGCAGTAATTTTATCTTGTTTTGTCCAGTTGAAGCTCCACTGCAGTGACCTCAGAGGCAGCGATCCTCCCTTTGTGTGCTGGGAAAGCAGGAACCTGATACATCTCCACCCATCCCACCATCCACTCTGTTGGCCTCTCTAACTCCATCACTCTCAGAGCAGCTCTTAGTGTATGTTGTGGAGAGAATGTGAGTGGATTATGGAAAAAGATGTTTAATATTTGAACAGGACAGATTTCCCTCAGCTGCTCTGTAATGGATACTCATAAGCTGTTTTTCTTTCTTCTTCGGCAGCGTAAGGCCCTGTTGCTTGTTTTTTCCCCACAGTAATTTTCTTAATACATTGCAGTAACCTCATTGAATTACATCATAGACATCGTCTACTATGGCTTTTGCTCATGTCTTCTGTCCATGACATGAAAGCATTTGAGGTTTAAAGCTTGCAACTGATCGGGGTATCCTTATTGGATTAATCCTCTTACATCCCTCTCTCTTCCTGCCGAGCTGTTGGTGCAGAGCATCAGATTAGTGGAGCTGAGGAAGATATCACGATAGCATCCCTAAATGACTCTCTAGGAGTCTTTTGAACTATTAAATCCCCTTTTAAACTAAAAAGTAATTTTACTACAATTAATGTTGCTATTGAATTTCAACTCCCAACTGTGGCTGTCATTATACTGTTTCCATTTATTAATATGACTTTAGGTATGAGCAATATAACACTGTTTACTGTGAGACAGCAGATTTCTCTGTCCTATTCATGGATGCCCATTTTCAGGTTTCTGAATTGCCACTTGTGTTACAGATTTTCTTTTGTCTGTGCGTCAGATTGCTTAATACAAGAATAACAAAATGAAATCAAATGATAGCTCACAGTGATTATCAGAATAATACAGTGGCAGCTTCCTCTTTGCCCCTGTCCAACAAATTCAATGAAAATACAACCTGCGCTATAAGGACTATAAGGTATTGCAAAGAACTCAAAGAACTCCACTGGGGGTCAGCATGGGCCCCTTAGTTCCACTCAAGGGAAATCTTAATGCTTCAGCTTACCAAGACATTTGGACACTTCTGCAATTCTAACTTTGTGGGAACAGTTTGGGGAAAGCCCTTTTCTTTTCCAAAATCATTATGCCCAATTGCTCAAAGCAAGGTCCATAAAGGCATAGTTGGATGAATTTGGTATGGAAGAACTTCACTGGCTCGCACAAAGCCCTGACCTTAACCCCCCTGAACACTTTTGGAATGAACTAGAACAGAGATTGCAAGCCAGGCCCTCTCATCCAACAACAGTGTTTAACCCCACAAATGCTCTTCTGGATGAATGGGCAAAAATTCCCACAAACCCACTTCAACAACTTGTAGGGAACCTTTCCAGAAGAGTGGAAACTGGACCAACTCCACATTAATGCTTGTGGATTTAGAATGGGATGCCATAAAAACTCCTGTAGGTGTAATGTGTCAGTGGCCCAATACTTTTGTCCATACAGCATATGAAGTTTTTGGGAACAAATTTTTAAAAAATATTTACAACATTAGTAGGAACCAATTGACCTGAAAGAGCTTGAATACAAACAGTTGCCAGCAGAGTATGACCACAAAGCCAGTGCTCTTAATAACTTTGCTGAACTGCTGTACTCAAAGTTGCTGTTGCCCCAGAGAGGTTGTGGAGATATCAAATAATTTATTGGAAATCCTTCATTTTGTTTTCAGCACAAGATAGCTGTATAATGAAAGAATGAGAGGATGGCAACACTCGAAAGCTAAGATTTTCAACCTCCACACTCTCGGCATATCACAGTGTAACTAAAGACCGTTACGTGCAGGGTGTCCAAGATGATGTTTTCACCATCTTATATGCACTTCTGATACTGACCGTTTCAGGACTATGTGGCAAACAGAGGACAGAGACATTAGCTGTATAATATCACCAGGCCTTTCCTTTATAAAGGCAATCCAAAAACAGTTTGAATTAATAAAAAACTACACCTTGAACAACTTAAATGTTTTAATACCTTTTAAAGCTGATCAGGTGTAGGTCCCCCATTGTTTTTGTCGGCATCATGTTAATGAGCCTGTTGGAGGATCTGCCAGTGTTGCTAGGAGACAAGAGAGGCTTGCATCAGCATGGCTGCTCATTTTTCCCTCTCACCTCCATTTACAGCCCCGCCCTCCTCTGTCTCACATCCTCACTTTCCTCCCCTGTCTGTCCCCAATCACTGCTTCACACCCATCCCTCCTTCCCCCCTCTGTCTGTGTGTGTTAGAGGTGGTGATGAGTGGGTGAGCAGCAGGGAGGGAGGAGGGCACACAGTGATGTAATGCAGGAGCAGCTGACAAATCACAATAAGCTGAGCGAGAAGAGGGGGGAAATGAGACAGAGGGGAGGAGAGGGAGGTTAAGGGAGGAGAGGCGTCTCCTGTGTAGCAGGAAGCAGTAGCAGGTTCGAGGCTCGCGGCAGCAAGATGTCCTAATCAGAGCTGAAAGCAATACAGAGGCGCTGACTGTGGGCTCCGGAAAACGGATTATGAGAGAAAAAGGACATAAAGGAGGACGATAGCGGGAGGAAGGGACGAACAGAGAGAGGGAGGGGGAGCCTGGGAATAAATCGCCGCGGCCATTTGCACCACTGCAGCTTCCCGGCCTGAGTCTCTTGCCTGTCTGACTGTTCAGCTTCAGCTCTCCGCCTCGTCTGTCCTGAACCCGGTGTCTCTGGATCTTTGCCTGTTTTATCAGCTTCCTGTTTGTGTGTGTGTGTGTGTGTGTGTGTGTGTGTGTTTCTGGGTGACTGTGTGTCTGTGTGTCTTCTTCTCTTGCAAATATGATGAGACAGACTCCTGCACCCCGGAAGGTACAGAACTTCATGTGATCCTCTTTTTCTGTTGGGTTGCTCGTGTTGTTGTTGTCATCCTTTTGGTTTTGTTGGCAGAGCTCTTGTAAAGGTCATGCATCCTCATTTTGTTTAGGTGGGAATTGCCCTTTTTTGACCACCCCATTGATATTTAATATTTCTAACGTAAAAGTGTGTGTCTGCAGCTCAGTCGTGGTCTTGTTTGACATTAAAGTTTATTTTTCCTGTGTTGGCTGCTTGCAGAATTATTTCATGCTTCTACATGTGTTTGCAGTTGTTGAGTTCAGCTGTATCTCATTTATCTTTTTATTCGGCCTCATCATACAGAAGCCATGCTTTCTTCATGTCTACAAAATGATTTCACTTTTGCTTGCAGATGTGATTTCAGTACATTTTGTTCTGAGAACTACAGCACAGCACTGTGACTTAAGAGTTGGTACAGCTGTAAGCTCGGTTTCTGCTGAATGGTAAAGCTCTAATCCAATAAAGAATGAAAGCTCGCCAAAGTAATGGCCATGCCCAAGTTGAGAGCTGGAGTCAGATGGTGGAAGATAACAGGGTATTATGTGGTAGAAAGGACATAAGTGTCTGTTCTGACCTGGGTTAAGTGGTTTCCTGACTAGTTTGATTATGTTGCAAAAAGTGCTGCAGTAATCATTATAGTCTTACTTTAATGTGAAGGCAGTACAGTATTATTTGTTCTGGTGGTTGACTATGTCATGTAACACTCCTTAGCAGAATGGTTTTTATCTAAAAGTAAACGTTAATGTAGTGGCCCCTGAATGCCTCAAAATTTTCTGATAACCTCAGATTATTTCCTGAAAAAGACAAAACTGTGAAATTTAGCACTGATCACAGGTAACACAAAACCGGTGGTTAATTGGTGCATTTGTAATTAAGTTATAAGCTCGTGCCATGGAGAGTGTGTATTACATTTCCAGGCAAGCGTACAACTCAAAAAAAGCTGTTGGACATTGGTACTATATAAGTGTTACAGAAAAATAGGTCATGATTTTAGCATTTACAGTTCAGTTCCTGAATATTGGCAGTTTTTCGCAGTTTTATATCATTGCAAATTGACTATCCTCATAGTTAATAAAAAAAAACTAACAAATGACCCTGAATTCCTGGAAATTAATACTTAATACAGTTTGATTTTACAGCCTAAAAGGATAAAAATGCTTCAGTATGTAAAGAAACTTTATCAGTTTTAAATGAGTTCACTGAGAAAAATCCCCTCTGTTCATAAGCTGGTGTAATCATACCGTATTTTTAGTATTTACTTTAACACACCAACATGAATATATTAAAATATTTTCATCATTTTGGCTTTCTTTTGGATAATCTTTTTATTTTGGTTCATAATAAATCCCCAATTTATCATTAGAGAGGTAGGAACTAAATAAAACAGTGAAACTCAGGTCTCTTGTACGAAGTATTTCTTTACATACTGTACTACAAACCCTCTCATCCAGCCTACTGTTTACTGTGTCTGAGACACACGATATATGAGGATAAGTAGTTATCTCTGCAGTATGAGTATAGCACAACAGAAATGAAGCCGACTGAGATACAATGCAGTCATTGAGGTCACAGAGGCAGTACCAGTCAGTGTCCATGTTGTTACTGATGCTGTGGTCATATGGGTGCAAGGGATAAGGCCCAGGAGAACAACTAGGACTAAAAAGAGCATTAGAAAAACAGTAGAGCAGAGGTTTTTGTAGATGTTACGTAGTAATGGGGTATTAGGAGGAGGAGTGATTTTTGTAAAGGGAAAGAAAAGGGTTTTTACTGAGAGTAACATAGCAGGTATTCAAGGATATCTTAAAGTTTTCTCCTTTTCTTCTATAATTTCCCTTTAATATGAACTTTACCTTGATTCACTAACCCTGGCTGTTTGTTTCCTTCCATTCCCTCCTCTCCTCGTCTGTGGCCCTTTGACCTTTTCCTGCTTCCTCTCCTCCTCTTCTTCAGACCACGGCCAGAAGGCCCAAGGTGAGCCCAGTCTTCAGCATTGGCAGGGTTTTCAGCTGCTGTCAGTCTGTATTATTGAAACATATGATAGTTATTTTCACCTCATGAGGCATATTATGCATTATGTACAGAACTGTTTATTCATAACAAGAATTATGTTTTTGATTTGCAGTTTAAGTAATTTTTTACAGTCTAAATTAGTGTTGCATATTGTTTTTCACCTGCTGCATATAGACTCATTTCACTGGTGCAGATTTAATTCTGCATTTATTCATCCACTGTTTGCTTTATTTCTGCTACAGACAAGTTCCTATTGCTGTTTTTCTAATTATTTCCAGAAAGGTTACAGCACAGTGACTTTTTTAAATTCTATTTATTATTAAGTGAACATATTTCCATTGTTGTTGTGTATTTTAAGGATTTAATTGAGTCTAGGGTCATAATGGAGGTCCACTGAAGCGTGAGCATTTTGTGAAAATGTGAAAGTGGTAATAAGAGGACAACTAGAACTTACTTCTGAAGTTAAATAAACAATGAAAATTAATAATTGAATGTCTGTTAATATGCAGTGTGCAGGTCTAAATCTTTTTTCCATTGCCTGTGATAGGATAGGTAAGCTAAATCCAACCTGTTCTCCTCAGCTTAACTCACTGAATATAGAAATGAGTCAAGATGCAACTGCAAAAATTTCTTGTGGTGCCTGTAAGAATCATATCCTCAGTCTAAGTAACCACAGCTCTAAAACTATAAAATACTTACATGCAGTCAGCTTTCAGAGGGACCTTCATTTTTGGCTGCCTTCACATCATCGAGCAATGATTTACACACTGCTGGTTATTGCAAAGTAAATTTTGTTGATCGCATTCTTATTTTTTTTTTCTTGATTTCTTCAGCAGCCCAGCCGCCCTGCAGGGGGGAAGGGAGCTGCGTCTGGCTCGGCTTCAGCCTCTGCTGGGGAGATGAGCAGCAGTGAGCCCAGCACACCAGCCCAAACCCCGCTGGCTGCTCCAGTCATCCCCACGCTCCACTCCCCTGGAAACCCTCCAGCCCCCATCCCCAGCAAGGTCAGCATGAAAGGTTCTGTTTACAGTGCATTTGACAGGTTTGATGTGTTCGATTCGGCTTGATGAGGGAGAGATTTTCATCAGATACTGGAAAAGAAGTGAAAGTGTTTGTTCTCTTAATGAGCAAAGCCTCCTTTGAAAAGGTGTTCCCCATAATTATGTTCACTCAGGATTACAAGAGACACATCATTATGTGGTTTTGTAAAGCATTATTAAACATTCCAGTGCTGTCAAAGAAGACTTCCCAGACTTGGTGTATAAGCCACGTGAGTACACTCTAGGAGTAAAATCAGCTGTGACAACTTTTCGTTATCTCTCCTCTAAATTTACATGTATTTTTGAAGCAGGTGTCAGTTTGTATTGATGTCATCCAGTACAGTCAAATCATAACTGAGCCAGAGATCTTTACTGCTTCTTAGACAACATGATAGTAATACCTGTGAAATAACTGGAAAAA
Organism: Etroplus canarensis; assembly: GCA_015106775.1. NCBI lineage: Eukaryota > Metazoa > Chordata > Actinopteri > Cichliformes > Cichlidae > Etroplus > Etroplus canarensis. The sequence goes on from VUQH01047994.1 coordinate 38,988, forward strand.
TTCACGATGCTCACCTCTATTTTTGTAAATCATCCATCTGTTAATGCACTGGTGGAGAGGCAAATTAAAAAGTGACAAATTAATGTTCAATTTAGATTTTAAAAAGTTCTGTTCTTGATTAATCAGTTAATTAATATACCTGAACACTGCCGGGAAAAGATTGTCGAAAAAATAGCCATTATCTTTTCTCAGAACATAAGATGATTCTTTAGATTGTTCGTTATATTCAACGAACAGCACAAAACCTAAAGAAACTGTGACGGAAGCATAAAATCCTCCTATTTGCAAAGCTGGAACAAGAAAATGTTTGGTTTATTTTTTAGTTAAAAATATATTTTTTTAAAAGATTAGATGTTAATTTTCTGGCTCTACTTAACACATTCCTGTTTGTTATGCCTCCACAAGTGGAGGCATTATGTTTTCAGGTTGTCATTCTGTCCGTCTATTACAAATCTTGTTACCACTATAAGAAATGAGTTGTTTGCTGGATCTTCACCAAACTATGTGGTTAATATCTATGCTGGGTAGAAAATCTGATAACATTCGCGAGATTATGAAGTCAGTCCTTATTGTGGTGCTGAATCCTAGCCACATTTTGCATACTTAATTACTGTAATTGGTAGAAAAAGTGATAACAGTTTTGAGGTCATGCGGGCAAAGATCTAGGTCACTTGAGGTCATCGATAAAATGGACTGGTATTTATATAGTGCTGTTCTCCTCTTACGAAGTGCTCAAAGCACTTTTTATTGCAAACCTCATTCACACACATATTTATACAACACTTTATGCCTTAAGTGTATTTTAACTATCACACACACATTCACACTCCAATGGATGCATGGGGGCTCAGTGTCTTGCCCAAGGACACATTGATATGTAGGCTGGAGGAGCCAGGGATCGAACCATCAACCTTTAGTTCAATTCACAACTAAAGTCACCTCAAAGCGCTTTACACTGTAAAGTTAAGACCCTACAGTATTAGAAAGCCCAACAATCAGACAGTCCCCTATGAAAAAGCACTTGTCAGCTGTGGGAAAGAAGAACTCCCTCTTAACATCTGCCTCGACCGGTTGGAGGTGAGGGGAAAGAGAAGAGAGAAAGGTGAGCATAGAGACACCGACTATGGGAGAGAGAAGAAAAGACAACCTTCCATTTGGAAGTTGGCCCAGTCTACCTCCTGAGCCACACTTGCCTTCACAATACTTCTAACAGAATCATTAGTAGGACTGAAATCATCTGGGGAGAAAAGGATATACACAGCCTGGTATCATCAGCATAGCTGTGAAAAGTATTGTTTTTCTCCTGCTCACTGCTGTATAGTAAAGTATACAGCCCACAGACAGTATAAGAAATGGATGTAGCTACTATGATGCCACAGATTGGTTTGTGAAGTCCTGTTATGAAGTCTCAAGATGAGCGTTCTCACCATCATGGTGTTTGGATAATCCTCTTTTCAAACACATAGAATGACCACAAAAACCAAAATGGATGTAATGTTTTATTCAGTATGTCCTGAAACCAGTGACTGAGCCCATAAACTCATCAGTAAAATGCTTACCAAGGTCAGGGCTGGGGCCTGTTTTCCCAGAGATTTCTATAGCATTGGAAGTCTTTTCCAACCACAGATATTGCCCCCTGGTGGCCAGAAATAATGCAGATTTAAGGCACTTAACACACTGGCTTCACTTTTCAGCCAAGGGTCTTTGATGCTGTCAATGATATACTGTCAAAAATGAAATAATCTACACACTATGTCTAAGGATAAAAAATTATGTCAGTTAATTACTACAAAATATTTTATTTGAAAATCTTTTCAAGTCTCAAAGGTAGATTTGGATGCTTACCGCTGATTCTTGACAGCAAAGCTCTATCAGACTTCAGTATGTTAAGCAGCTTCTTTGTGTAATCAGTGATTAGTCCTTGATCACAGCTCAGTTAAGCACACACACAGAACCCACCTGTAGGTTGGGTCAAACCTGTAAATGTGATTATTTGGTCTTAAATCTTCATCTTTAATCATCTATAGAGATTTTGTGAAAATCACCTTCAGGCTGGTTTTTATGTTAGGGTGGGGTTAATCTATCTAACGCATATTTTATCATTTCAGGAGGACGTTACTGTGGAAACACAGGTGCAACGAGTTGGTGTGATGTTTCTGTACTAGATGCTAAAGTGTTGTTTTCTCTCACTAACATTTTAACAAGCAAAGGTGTGACTTCTTTAACCTGCGTGTGATGTGACTGTCTTCAGTTCACATTTTAAAGGGTGTGATTATATGTGTGTGCGCACAAATTGGATGCGTGATAATGTATGCATGTGCCTTCTCTCCATTGGTAAATTTTCTGCAAGTTAAATACTTACTATGGGTAAAAAGATCAAAGTGCTGCCAACACAAAGAGAAGGCTTTAAATCTGATCCCCTGCTTTCACTTTTCACTCTGAGGAATCATAAAAGTGAAATGATTTTTTATAAAGTTAGTAATGGAGAAGGGTTGAAGCCTCCTTTGGTGCATCAGAGTGCTGTCACTTTTTTAATGTACGGTTATGTAAATACCCCTTTTCCCTTCTCATCACTGACCCTCCAACACGTCCAGGAGGAGGAGGCGCTGCGTGCTCAGGTGAAGGACCTGGAGGAGAAACTGGAGACATTGAAGATGAAGCGCACAGAGGACAAAGCCAAAGTGAAAGAGCTGGAGAAGCACAAGATCCAGCTGGAGCAGCTGCAGGAGTGGAAGACCAAGATGCAGGAGCAGCAGGCTGAGTTGCAGAAACAACTCAAGGAGGCCAAGAGGGTAAGGAGCCACAGACAGACAAGCGTATGAGCGGAGGGAAGGGATGCATTGTAGATGCTCAGGCTTAGCTAAAGAGTTTTTACAAGCAGATTGCCATTAGTGTTTGTACTTTACTGCACCAGATGGAGCAGACTAAACATGTTTTGACAGTTTAACCCTTCGTACTTAAATTTTTATTGTTGTTCGTGGAAAGCATAACGTAATTTTATTATTTCTCAGTTCTCCCTAACCTGTCTTCAGTATTCTAAAATGCAGCAGCTAGGCTAGCCGGCGATCGTACATCAGCCCTGCTCTGGCTTTCCTTCACTGGTTTCCAAAGAAATTCAAAATTCATTTTAAAATTGTATTATTTGCTTGGAAAGCCCTACATGGCCAGCCTTCTGCTCATATACAGTAGGAGAGCTGTTAAGATCTTATCCCAGTCAGTCAGCTTCTCGGTTCATCTGATCAGGGCCTCTTGACTGTTCCACACTCTAATTTTGAATCCAGAGGCGACTACACTTTTCAGTTTGTAGCTCCTTAACCTTTTCTTTGTTAGAATGCCTTTAGTGTTTCTCTAATCCTTCACACATTATTTTTGACTATAGGTCACTCCGAATGCTTGTATGGAAATATGTATGAATTCGAACACGTTGTTAAATTCTTCTTCTTTACCTTCTCCTCCTCCTCCTTCTCTGTATTCTCTTCTTTCTTAGTCTTCTTCATCTTCTTAACAATGATGATAATAAAATGAATCATATTTTTTCTATTTTTAATATTCAGTGTATGAGTAAATTTGCAATTAAATTAAAAATGAAGTGTCACACAGAGGTAACAGGAGCTCTCCTTGCTATATTTGTAAAGGTTAAGGGAAGAAAACCTTTTCATTGCAAGTAAAAACTGGCATTTTTTCATTGTTTTTACTTACACAAAATAACTAATCATACAGCCTGTTTCTCTCTCTTAAACTACAGTTTAGAATGATCTGAATTTTAGTAGTTAAATTAAGTAGAATTGCCAGCCACACATCAGTCAGCAACAACAGAAATAAATCTGTTGTTGAAAAATATCAACATATTACTGCCTTTAAATGAGGAAATAACTTTGAAAAGTATATAAATGGCGTACACTTTGACAGTTACTAAATGCAGCATTAAGACTAAGCTGAAGACTTTTCTGTGTGTAGGAGGCCAAGGAAGCCCTGGAGGCGAAGGAGCGTTACATGGAAGAGATGTCAGACACAGCAGATGCAATCGAGATGGCGACACTGGATAAGGAGATGGCTGAGGAGAGGGCAGAGTCTCTGCAGCTGGAGGTGGACTCCCTCAAGGAGAAGGTGGACGAGCTCACCATGGACCTGGAAATCCTCAAGCACGAGATTGAGGAGAAAGGTACTGAAGAACTGATGTTATCATTGCACATGTTGTTACTGTGCAGCAGTTTAGAGCCTTGGCTGTGTTCACAACAGAGATACTGATGGATGCATGTAACACATTAATGATTCATGAGCACTTGAATTGTTTCCTTTCATGAGAGCTTAGCAAACAAACTTTCTAAGCAACTGCTGTGAGCTGATGGTTGGTATGTAATGTGATTTAGGCTGATTTATAGTTTTCTTTACAGCCACAGCAGGTGAAGTTAATAGTGACCAGAGCCAACTCTGAAGAGCAGTGCAGTTTGTTTAATTAAAACTGTAGTTACTCATTTTTTGGGTTTGTAATTTGTTTCGGGGTTTTTTTGTGTTTTTTGTTTTATCTTTTTTTTTAACTGTCCAGCTCAGCTTTGTTTTTGGGTTTCTCTCAGGCTCAGATGGTGCAGCCTCCAGTTACCACGTGAAGCAGCTGGAAGAGCAGAACAGTAGGCTGAAGGAAGCACTCGTCAGGTAGGTCTGTTGATGTCTGTACTTAACTGAACTAGACGGTAATTCATGGCATTATGGGCTGTAAACTGTGGATTCTCTGTCTTGTTATGCATATTTACTGTGTCTCTAATGCTTTGTGCCAGGATGCGTGACCTGTCTGCTTCAGAGAAGCAGGAACATGTGAAGTTGCAGAAGCAGATGGAGAAGAAGAATGTGGAGCTTGACTCTCTAAGAAGCCAGAAAGAAAAACTGCAGGAAGAGATGAAAGCAGCAGAAAAGACCATTGATGAGCTGAAAGAGCAGGTCAGTGCACATCTGGAGTGTCTACAGCATCTTTACTCACTCGTTACTCTGTAAAGGAACTGAAAGGTAGCCCCTGAGGCCTGTGATCTTGCGACTCATGAGTAAGGTGACAGCAAAAAAACAATATTACTGCATCTGATGAGGATGTGCGGTTTCAGGTGGATGCAGCCTTGGGGGCAGAGGAAATGGTGGAGACTCTGACAGAGAGAAACCTGGACCTGGAAGAGAAAGTCAGGGAGCTCAGAGAGACTGTCACTGACCTGGTGAGTCAAAATCATCAGCCAAACAAACATGGCAACAATCAAAGCATGAAAGAAAACACAAAAGTGATTCAACTAATTTGGTTAAAGAATTCGGGCTAGATAAACATCTTCTTGCTAGAGTCAGATTTAGTTCTCACGTTCTCATTTTACTGCTCAGATTGGCCCTTCTGTGTGTATTTATAGAACTGAGGTCTGAGCAAATTAAAGTGCCACCGTTTGCTGACTCACTTCATTAATGATATGGGGCCAGTCATTAATATGCACGTGCTGCCCTCTGGTGTTTATCACCGCAGCTTTTGTTGAATTAAAGTTCTCCTTCGTTGTCCACCACCCTCGATCAGAAGAAACTCATCCAGTCATCCTGTCATTGTCTGGGACAAAATGAATCACTTATAGTATTTAAGGATTATAAACCCCTCTGAAGGCATTTCACTTTGGTTACTTCATATCCCTGATAGAAATGTACAAGAAAACAAGGTTCCAGTTGGCTGAGATCTGGTGTGTGGTATTTCTAAAAATAACTAAATTGAGCTGTGAAAACTACTCTGGTTGACCAGCTGCAAAATCTTATCATTATTTCACAGAAATGAGACATTCAAAAAAAATTGAAGAAAAAAAACAAATCACTGTATTTAGTTTTGTCCACCCAAACAGTTTTGTTCTACAGCATGTGCAGCAACTTATCTCACAATTTAAAAATAAAACAAAAACAAACTTTGAACAAACAGTAAGGATGTAGCCCTGTTTGCTTGATCGTCTCCGTCCTGCAGGAAGCCATAAACGAGATGAACGATGAACTGCAGGAGAACGCCAGAGAGACGGAGCTGGAGCTGAGAGAGATGCTGGATCTGGGTGCAGCCAGAGTCCGAGAGGCAGAGAAACGAGTCGAAGCTGCACAGGAGACAGTAGCCGATTACCAGCAGACCATCAAGAAGTACCGCGAGCTCACAGCTCACCTGCAGGTATGCACACAAAGGAAATGTGTAACCCCTGTTTTTCAATTCTGAGCTGTTAATAAGCACATGTTTGTGTCTTACAATTGGCCCTGATTGTTCTCTTGGGTTTGCCGCAGGAGGTGAACAGAGAACTGACCAGCCAGCAGGAAGCCTCCGCAGAGCTGCTGCAGCAGCCGCCAGCAGAGATGTTTGATTTCAAGATTAAATTTGCAGAGACGAAGGCCTACGCCAAGGTCAGAAACAATAACAACTTTTTGAGCCGAATGAGTAGTAGCTTTTATCAACTTTTCACATCTCTTTGGGTTTAGAGGTCTTGAATTACAACTTAAGAAGTTCTCCTGATTTTCATGCTAGAGCTAAGCGAGGTTTTAAAGAGCCTGTGTCAGGTTTTATGGGTGTGTGCTTCCAGGCAATTGAGATGGAACTGAGGAAGATGGAGGTGGGCCAAGCCAACAGACATGTTTCTCTTCTGACCTCCTTCATGCCAGAATCTTTCCTCCGTCATGGCGGAGACCATGACTGCATCCTGGTGTTGCTCCTCATCCCCAGGCTCATCTGCAAGGTAACCGCCACACCTTGTACGCTTTGAGATTACTGAAATATGAATAGCTGGAAATAAGTTGCAGCTAAACAGGAAGAATACTTTTTTCTTTTTTAAGACCTGTTTGTTTGTCTTTTAGGCTGAGCTGATCAGCAAACAGGCGCAGGAGAAGTTTGACCTGAATGAAAACTGCGTGGAACGAACCGGCCTGAAGGGATCTGTTGGAGAGCAGCTGAGCTTTGCAGCTGGTCTCGTTTACTCGCTCAGTCTGCTGCAGGCCACACTGCACAAATATGAGCAGTACGTTTTAGCACAAACTCTACATTAAAGATCAATGGCAGGACAGCCTGAGAGAGATGACATCTGTTTAAATTTAAAGTTGAAAATGTAACCTGTTGTCAGTGTGACTCCTGTCTACTTCTGCGCAGTTGCTTGTTTCACTGATGCTGTCTATAAGTACGTTTATTTCACTGCAGCACAAGAAAAGTCTTAATGGGTTGCAGTGCTGCTTATCTAAAAATCAGAAATAAAAAACAACTATGTTCCTTTATGTTGACTTTATGTTAACATACACACTCTATGTGTTCTTGTCAGAGCTCTGGCTCAGTGCAGCGTGGAGGTCTATAAGAAGATTGGCTCTCTGTACCCAGAGATGAGCGTCCACGAGCGATCTCTGGATTTTCTCATTGACCTGCTGCACAAAGACCAGCTGGACGAGACTGTCAACGTGGAGCCACTCACCAAGGCCATTAAATACTATCAGGTATACACAGATACTGTAAAAAAGTATACATGATTATTGCTGTAAAAAAATTTACTCCTTGGTTTTATGGTACTGATCTTCAAGAATAAGGGTGATGTGCAGAACTACAGTAACTAGAGAGGGATCATGTTGATGCCCTACCATGAAGATATGGGAAAGGGTTGTTAAAGCTAGGTTAAGAAGAGAGGTGACCATTAACAAGCAACAGTATGACATCCTGCTTTAGAAGAGTACTAAAGATGCAATGTTTGCTTTGGGAGTGTTGATGGAGAAGTATAGAGAAGCTCAGGAGTTGCACTGTGTCTTTGTGGATCTTGAGAAAGCATATGACTGGGTGCCAAGAAAGGAACTGTGGAATTGTATGAGGAAGTCAGGAGTGGCAGAGAAATATGTGAAGGTGGTGCAGGACATGTATGAGGACAGTCAGATAGTGTTGAGGTGTACAGTAGGAGTGACAGATGGGTTCAAGGTGAGGGTTACATCAGGGATCAGCTCTGAGCCCCTTCTTATTTGCATTGGCAATGGACAGGTTGACAGATGAGGTCAGACAGGAGTCTGCAGACGATATTGTGATCTGTAGTGAGAGTAGGGAGCAGGTGAAAGAGAGCCTGGAGAGGTATGCACTGGAGAGAAGAGGAATGAAAAGTCAGTAGAAGCAAGACAGAACATATGTATGAATGAAAGGGAGGCAGGTGGAATGGTAAACACGCAAGGAGCAGAGGTAGTGAAGTTGGATGAGTTTAAATACCTGGGGTCAACCATTCAAAGCAATGAACAGTACACAAGAGGTGAAGGAGAGGGTGCAGGCAGGGTGGAGTGGGTGGAGACGAGTGTCAGAGGTGCTTTGTGACAGAAGGATAGCAAGATTGAAAGGGAAGGTTTACAAGACAGTAGTGAGACCTCCTATGATGTATGGTCTGGAGACAGTGGCACTGACACAAAGACAGGAGGTAGAGGTGGCAGAGCTGAAGATGTTGAGATGTTCAGTGGGAGTGACCAGGATTAGAAATGAGTACATCAGAGGGACAGCTCAGGTTGACAAGTGTGGACGTGTGCAGAAGATGGATAGTGGATATACTGGACAATGGATGTTTAAGATGGAGCTGCCAGGCAGGAGGAGAAGAGGAAGACCACAGAGAAGGTTCATGAATGTAGTGAAGGAGGACATGAAGGGGGTTGGAGTGAGAGAGCGCAATGCAAAGGATAGGGTGAGATGGAGGCAGATGATCTGCTGTGGCGATCTTAACGGGGCAGCCAAAAGAAGACGACAACTGCTTCATTAGGGAGACATAGAAATATGTATAATGATAACTTATCAGTTGTAAGAATAAAACTGCTAATTTTCCATTAAGCTGTGAAATTGTGTATGTAATGTCTAACATTGGGCCTATATAACAAAATAACCATTTTACTGCGAAAACTATTACTAAGCTGTATCAAACTCAGGCTCATGGTTATCTAGAAAATGACCACTGCTGCTTGTTAAGTGACATTTGTCCTTTTTCAGCACCTGTACAGCATCCATCTAGCAGATCAGAATGAGGACTGCACCATGCAGCTGGCAGATCACATCAGAGTGAGTACCATCATCACCATCAGTCTCATGGGAATCTGTACACGATTTTAAAAAAGTTGAACCATATTCAGCTTCAGTTCAAGGCTTGATTCAGTATTTTCTATACTGTTGTTGTAAACATGCATCTTTTGCCTATGTATTATGAAAACTTTGACTGTGTGTCTGTTGCTTAAAGAGAATTGTCTTCATTGGTTACGCCTGGCTTATATTCATGTGCAGTTTACCCAGAGTGCCTTGGACTGCATGGCTGTGGAGGTGGGTCGTCTGCGGGCTTTCCTGCATGCGGGTCAGGAGAAGGCCGACCTCGCTGTACTGCTGAAGGATCTGGAGACATCCTGCAGCGACATCAGGCAATTCTGCAAGAAGATCCGTCGCAGAATGCCAGGAACCGATGCCCCCGGCATTCCAGCGGCACTTAACTTTGGACAGCAGGTAACCGTGGCAACCAAACCTCATAACAGTCACATTTTTAATAAACATGTGGGGGTCTGCTTTGTACTCTCTACCAGATGACGCATCAGTTGTTGACCTCTTCATCCCACAGGTGTCAGACACCCTCTCAGACTGCAGAAAACACCTAACTTGGGTGGTGGCGGTGCTGCAGGAAGTGGCAGCAGCTGGAGCTCAAATGATGTCACCTCTCGGTGAACAGGAGGGGCTGTCGGCTGTCAAATTGGAGGACGTGGCATTCAAGGCTGGAGAGCAAGTACGTACACTAATCCTGCAGTTTGTCTGAAACATAAATTCTGCAAGAGGTTGTTCAGCTTCAGGAAAGCAGCGTTACTTGACAATCATGCTTTCATTTTCAGATCTATGGTTCCCAGGGTGCCAATCCCTATGAGTACCTGCGACAGTCCTGTAGCATCGTCATTGCAACCATGAACAAGATGGCAACTGCTATGCAGGAGGGAGAGTATGATTCAGAGAAGCCTCAAAGCAAGGTAATTAGCTCAGTGTAGGGCCACAGCGAAGGTGTGACAGCATTTTAGTTCTTCAGAATATTATTTCCATATTACTCTGCTTCTCTTCCAGAATCCTCCACCAGTAGATGTGCGAGCGGCAGCTCTTCGAGCAGAAATCACAGATGCAGAAGGACTCGGCATGAAGCTGGAGGACAGAGAGACGGTCATCAAAGAGCTGAAGAAGTCTCTCAAGATAAAGGTAGAAAGATGCACTGAGCTGTGAAACATACAGCAAATTCACTGGGAATAAAACTCACGCACAGAACTGCTTTTTATGTTCTGAATTGGTATAAAAAACTTTTTTGCAAGAATGAGTGTTCACACCTTTCTGCACTGGATGAATCTGCTCCATAGTCTGTTTACCATATGACCCCTGCGTCTGTGTTTTCAGGGAGAAGAGCTGAGCGAGGCAAACGTCCGTCTCAGTCTGCTAGAAAAGAAGCTAGACAGTTCCTCCAAAGATGCAGATGAACGTGTTGAGAAAATCCAGACTCGACTGGACGAAGCCCAGACTCTGCTGAAGAAGAAGGAGAAGTAAGAACGACCTCTGTATTGTAAGTTGTGAAGTTAAAGCTGAACACATCTACAGCCATGTGATCTTGTCCTCCTGTCGGCAGAGAGTTTGAGGAGACAATGGACGCTCTGCAAGCCGATATCGACCAGCTGGAGTCAGAGAAGACCGAGCTGAAGCAAAGAATAAACAGCCAATCAAAGATGACCATCGATGGGCTGAGAGGAACCGGGCCGTCAGGAATCGCTTCCATTGTCACAGGAATGGCAGGAGGTGAGCGGAGGGCAAAACCACACAACACAGTAAAGAAGCTGCATTAACACACACACACAGGTCTAACAGATTCCACAGCGTCTCTCATTTTGGTATTTTATCTGGTAATGAATTACTATTATGAAAATCACACTTAAACCTGCCTGGCACTTACCGCACCATTTTTAAAAAATTTTATGTGCATATTTATCATCATTTTAACTTACTTTTAAATCTTATTTTCAACAAAAATTGACTCTTCTCTCTCTCTGTATAACTCTTCTTTTAATTCCTCTTCACTCATTCTTCAGAGGAACAAAAAGGTATCTACCGACTTGTACTGACATCTGTTGTGTGATCATGCATGCTGATTTTCATTTCAGAAAGGACTCCACTTTTAAAGCATTTGGCATGATTTGAAAGACGTTAACCATGAAACGTGCATGTTTTATTCAGGGTCTTGAAGCATCTTTAAAATGGAGAGGTGAAGGTTCTTTTCTGCTCCTAATGCAAGAGAATCATAATGGAAAAGTACTGTCAGAACAGGTCCTGGGTGTAAATATGGGGGAAACTAATATGAATTTTTAAACATGCCCAAAGTGTCAGGAAGACAAAGACCCAGTTCACCACAAATAGGTATATCAGGAAGTTTCAAAAAGCCTGAAAGGCCTGAAAAAAGGCCTTTTTTTCATGATGTCCAAATTCCACTTAAATTACTTGATGGTGTCATCCAGTCTGTTAGACTATAAAATAGTTAATTATGGCACCCACTCAGTCATCATATCATCACATCACCAACAAATCTTTACATACAGAAAAACATCAGCAGTGACTGTAGAGCAGAATCAGCCAAATACCCTCTGAATCATCTTAAACCCTCCATTCCAAAGCTCTCCAAACCTGAGACCTGTGCCCAGAAAACAGGCTTTGTTAGCTAGTGGACTGAGCAGTCCTCTTTCACCCCCAGGCGTAAACGAAGTGATAATACACTGTAAAGAAACACTGCAGAGAAGAAACTAAAGTTGACATTTTTTTGTTCAGGTCAAGTGTGTAAATTCAAATTTCTCTATATTCTATTGGGAAATATTGAGGGGAAAAATGTGGATTGTATTTTTAAGTTTGGGACAACTTTGTGATGGATTTACATTTAAAAGTCTTAGAGTTCCTGCAGGGTTCATTAAGATCAAGTTCTGTTATTGCACAGCAGTAAAGGTTCTATGTGTGTCTCTAATGGGGTATTGATTTCATGAATCTGCATTGTTTTGGCTTGCGTGTCATTGCCTCCCTGCATGCTTTTAAGCAAATTCACCATGTATGTCGCCACACGCAGTCATCATGCACAAGAATCACTCCTGTCATTGTGATTTTACTATTGCATCTGCTAAAGATGGAGCTCATTTTCATGACTTGCAGACTGTTGGGTAGTTTAAACTACAATGACTCACAGTTTGCTGCCCTTTTTAGTATTAGAAAATCTTCATCTACAAGTAACTGCCATGTTACTCCAATACTGTCAGTGTCCTCCATAGTATAGCGGTTTACGCATTCACTTCATAGGAAAGGCCCCCAGTTTGCAACTGGGAGGAGAGACGGGCCCAGACTTGGGGGTGACAAGCCAGTGCACCAATAGTGCCAGTCCCAAATGGGTGCCAGATCACATTTGCAGACTCATCCGCTGTGGGAGAAAAGGGAGAAGCCGAAAATTCCCCTAGCCCAATGCTGTGCCCGAGTGCAGTGTTTAAATATACTGAGTTTATTTTCTATTACTGTACAAAAGAGAGATTTTATTTATTTATATCAGAACTGAGAGTTAAAAGTAGTTTTAAAAAAATCTTGATTTGGAGGAGTCAAATAAATGTAAATATACAGTCAGCACGCTTGATCTGCTAAGGCCTTCCTGTTTTTGCTCACAGCGAATATGATGTCCGGCGTCGGCTCAGGTTCTGGCGTTCAGGTGATCGACTCTCCTCTGCTGACTCAGCAGATTGAAGCTCAGAGACTCTGCATCAAGCACTTGAAGAACGAGAACAACAGGCTGAAGGTAACAGATGTTTTTCACCAGATGTGCTTCCATGTGCAGGAAACGCAAATATTCAAAGGGTGACAGCATTCCCTCATTAAATACAAAAAATAGAGTAATACATTTTCCCCGTATAAACAGAGTTTGGGTAGTTCCAGTTTTGACTGATGTTTCATTTTGAAAGCTGAGATGAGAGAATATACACTGACTTCTACACAGTCTTGGGTCACATTAGCATGAACAGATTTGAACTATTTAGGATTATGGTCAACACAAGTTTTCAATCTTCATGTTCTTTAAGTTAACTTTAAGTTCATTTGGACTGATATCACCTCCAGTGTTACAATAGCATGAACTACATTTAAAGAATGGTTTTAATTGTCCTCTAACATGTTTTCTGTGGCAGGCGGAGAAGATGCGTGCACAACTCGCCTCTCTGCCTCCACTCCATGTGACCAAACTTCCCTCCAGAGATGGGCGTCCTGAAGTACTCTCTAGTGCCCTCTACCGCAAGACCGACCAGCTCCTAGAGACTCTGCTGCAGATGAGTGCCAATGTTAAGGTGGTGGACGTCACTGGGAAATCTCCAGGTATGCGAGTCGTGCTCTAAATAGCTAAAGACTTCAGAAAGACTTTTTCCCTTCCTCTCGGGTTTTAGTTTGACTTTGTCAGTAAAATGCTCGCAAACAGTGACCGTCCACATAAATCCTAGATGTCTCGTCTTATTTACTTCTGAAAATAACCAGCAGTCTTTTACATATTTGTTGATTGCTTCCTTCAGACGTTTGACGGTATGCTCACAAATTGCAGCAAAAGAACAGGTGAGACACATTTTCTCATATTTCTTTTGTCCTGCAGTGACCCCTAGTGCTCAGCTCTTAGAACAGACAGCTAGACTCCAGTCCTTGAGGGATACTCTGGACAGACTGAAGGTGCAAACAAAACACTTTAACCACCGCATGCAACAAAGTTGTGAAGCACAAAGTGATAAACTGACAAAAGCGACTGCACAAAAGCTAATTTGACACATTACTGCTCACTAAGTTGCTGCAACTGAAGTACTCACCTTGCATCCTTTACAAATTTCTGTCTTTTCTGCTCCTTTCAGGACGAGGTAGGAGAACACGTCGTCAACCAGCAGCCTGGAGCTCGAGTCTCATCTGATTTTGCCACGTTCCCCTCAACCTCGTTTGTTAAGGTAACTGTTAAGGCTCAGTTTCGACTCAAAAGGAGGATCAGTGAAAGCTTTGGACTAGGCGTTGAAGTTCTGAGAGTTTATTTTGTAGACACAAGCATTTCTTACCAAATCAAATACTCTACATGTTTCTGTGTTTAGGCAAAAGAGGAGAAGCAGGGCGACACGGTTCTGGTGGGTCGGGTCATGGTGCCATGTCCCCGTGGTCAGGAGCAGGTCCACCGCCTCGTTCTGTCACAGTTTGAGCTGCAGAGAGTTCACAGTCTGCTGCGGACCTAAACGTCACCTGCTCTGCCATCCTGCCACCGAAATACAACCTCGTCATCAGCTTTGTCTCCACTCCAGGGCCAAGCAAGTCAAACGAAGAGGCTTTTTAAGCCATTAGTGGTGAGATTACAACCCACAGCTCTGCCATGAAAATGACTGGAGTTTGAAGCCCATCACTTCAGATTTTGTAGCACTTGTTCTGTGCCAGTTTTGACCCTTCATCTTGGGTGAAGGCTACAACGTAGAGCTATAAAGATAAATTAAGTTTATAAATGTATTAGATAAATTGAAGAGCAATTTATTGCGATTATCTTAATCATTGTCAGTAACTTATGAAGAATTTCTCAGATTTTTTTGCTCTTTTTAAATGTCAGAATTTGCTGCTTTTCTTGTCTTTTATTATTTAAAAACCTTTGCAATTTAGAATCATTGCTTGGGGAAAAAAACTTGAAAATATGTAGGAATTAGAAATGGAAATGTGAATTGGAATTGCCACTATGAGACATTTTAACAGAGGTAGAAAATAACTGGGGAGATTATTGTTAATGTTGAAATTCAGTTGGAGATAAAAGTTAATAAGAGGAATTTTTAGTCGTGCTAACTACTTAAAATTTAAAGCAAAATCGCTGGGAAAGCTGCAGTCTTATTTAATGCACTGAAGACATGACTAAAAGGGGAACTTTCAGTTTTTGTTCTTTTACTCAGCCAAAATCAAACTGCATCTGTTCACACACGTAACTCGTTTGTGGCAGCTGTGGATCTGACTGATCCCTCCGTCCTTTTGTTTTACGTCTAGATTTTGTTTTCTGGCCAGAAAAACTAGCATCGATACTTGCAGCTGCCCTCCTGCATGCTGCCCATGTTCACCAAATCTTTCTGTTGATTAGAAAATGAATCAAACTCCTTGCACCCTGGTGTGGAGCATGCTCAGTGTGGTTTATATCAGGCCATAACATTGGATGTTGTTTCACATTTCCTGTTAGTGCTGAACAGGATCATGAACCTGTTATAAACTTCCATCAGGTGTCACTGTGATTGTGCTTCATTTTCACACTATAAAGAGAAGGGAGGTGTGATGTAGAACTGGTACCGTCACTAAATAATAATGGTACGTTGAACTCAAGTTTGATCAAAGAGACTTTTTGCACATGTAACCTAAATATTGAGCAACTCCTGAGAACAAAGTCCTGCACATCAGCTGCACTCGGGTTTAGAAGGTCTTGTGACTTGCAGCAGAGAAGTTAATTACAAAGTGAGGCTTGTAGTATTGTGGTTCTTCTCTGTGGTTCTTTAGACTTTGTGGGCTGCACAGAACAAGAGAAGCTGATTAATCTCAGTGGATTTACTGTGTAAAAAGTGGCTGAAATTCTTTTGCAGATTTACACACAGCCTGGCTGCACTTTAGTCAGATGAAGTATTATATATGGTTTAAATGATTTCATGTATACTACACTCCTGGTGTAACTTGTTACTGTGTACTTTTGCTTGGTATAAATGACACCCCGGTTGTATTATTCGATGGTATTGCCTGTGTTCTGCTGAGCTTCCTGTTGCTGTGTATTTTTTAAACTTTGTCTGAGCCTTAAACCTGCAGAGAGCCTTGTGGTAAAGATCAATCACCCGCCTTACTTTTGATTTGGTTGCACCAAACATTGTTTAAAGCAGAGGTTCTCAAACATTTTTGGCATGCCAACACACCATTTAACCAATAACTAAAAATAAAGGATCCACACTGAATTTTACTTAAATAACAGTGCTTATAATCATCACAACATCATCAATAACTTCTTGATTGTTTCTTTTTCCCACCAAAATGATCTCTTCACCTTAGTTTCACTTTATATTTTTCACGTGGTTGTCTACATCCCACCACTGGGGCCCGCCCCACAGTTTGAGAACCACTGGTTTAAAGCAAAACATCTTTGCCAAAGAGTCTTTGTTTCTCTACACCACATTTGCCACTTTCTGATTTTTAAGATGCTTTTATTAATTCATGCTCCTCTATCAAATAGACTGTTTATGTTTACACAGTGCTGTCATAACTTGAAGTGTTATTTTATTTATTAATGGGCATCTACATGACTGTAGTTAAAGAGGGAAACGCAGACATTTCTTATTTATTAGTTACATTATTTATCTGTGCTCTCAGTGAGCAGCTGATGTTCTGAAACTGCAGCTTGTCTGACTTGTCTTACCTTTTCCTCCTGTGGCTTCCTGCTCTTGCACAACTAATAACTGATCAATAAAGACATCAAAGTGAGCGTGTCTTTGTCAGCCATCACTGTCTTGAAATGAAATATTTTCAAAACATGTACATTTGTTTAAATTGTTTATTTTAGCATTAAAATACATTTTCAAGTTGAAACAACTGAATTCCTCTAGACTGAAAAATTACAAAAAAAATCATAATCTTTAAATTAGCTCAAACGTTTTCAAAATAAATAAAAGCTGGTTAAAATTGATTATTCTGTTCTGTAAAAAATATTTTCACATTGCTTATTTTTATCTACAGTAAAAAAAGAAGGTTTACTGCCACACTCGACCCGTTTCTGTGATTCCTCCACACTGAAAGGAGCCAGTTGAGGTGGTTCGGGCATGTGACCGGGACGCCTTTTGGGTGCTTCGTAGTTGAAGTGTATTGGACGTGCCTTAGCAGGAGGAGGCCCTGGGAGAGACCCGGGATGCACTGGAGAGATTACATATCTCAGCTGGCTTGTAAACACCTCTGCGTCCCCTGGGAGGACCTGGAGGAGGCGGCTGGGGAGAGGGAGGTCTGGGCGTCTCTGCTTGAATAAGTGGCAGAAAATTGATGGATGGGAAAAGGTTCACTGCCACGCTGCTCTTCTGCCCAGGACCCGGTTTGTGATTCTCTAAAGAGACACATAACGTTACATCAGGTATTTGATTAATTAACACAGGCCATTACAGGTTTTTACAGAAAGCCACCTTCAGGACACTAGCTCACAATGGTTTCACTGTTGCTGTCCAAATTGTGTCTGAGCTGCTGTCACACACAACTAGCTCCTAATTTGAAATTATTTATTGGAATTTTTATGGTTAATGTGGTGTACACAAAGCAGACCCACATATGAATGAGAATAGCTGTGTGTACTTGTGTTACCTTGTTGTAAAGTTGAGCGTTCATTCGGTAAGTGCGATATTCTTCTTTCCTTCTTTCCTCCTCTCTCCTCCTTTGCACCTCTGGCAGAGTTTCATATATCCTGAAGGAGAGACAATATTCACTAGAACACAAACTTTGGCTTATTACATGAGTATTTTGCCTAATGATGTAACATAAGAGGATTAGCGGTTCTTATTATTCTGGGAATAAATACTACAGTAAAGAGCAATAGAAATGAATGATATTAGCAGCTTACTGTTTGGACCTCTGGATCATCTCCTTCCTGGGGACGGCCCTCCGTAGCAGGGCAGTGCCTTCATAGAGAGAAACTTCAATTTAAAAACTAAATAACTACACTGCATAGAGGGACTTTATAGTCTATCCATATCTATGAGATAAAAGTTACTGGATTAAAAAAAATGATGTGTGGCTGTGTGGACAGAACATCAAAAGAGATTCTGTGAGCAGCATCCATCCCCTCCAGAGTTTAGTACCTGCAGGCTTCGGCAGCCACGCAGGTCCTCCTGGCTGGTTAAAGAGCTCCTCCCTCTCTCGGCTGAAGGCAGCCTGTAGCTTCCTCTCCTCCACCAGCAGAGCTAGACGGTCCACTCTCTGCCTGGACCGGGAAATAAACTCTGGACGACACATCTCCAGAGCTTTCTGCAGGACGATGGGGAACTGTTAGTTATAGTTTTAACTGGTACGAGTTACTGAGAAACACAAACTAACCTGCAGAGAAACGTGTGCCAGATCAGAGGACGTGGTTTTAGTTCTATGATCTGGATCTGGTTCAGCATATTTGTTTGTGTCCTCATGTACTTGTCTCTGTCTCAGCGGCTGTCTCCATGGTTTGATTCTGCTGTACGGTTCAAACCAGACAGTGCTTGGTCT
This sequence comes from Etroplus canarensis, assembly GCA_015106775.1. Taxonomy (NCBI): domain Eukaryota; kingdom Metazoa; phylum Chordata; class Actinopteri; order Cichliformes; family Cichlidae; genus Etroplus; species Etroplus canarensis. The sequence goes on from VUQH01047994.1 coordinate 57,241, forward strand.
CCGAGCTTGTACTTCCTCCTGCTCCTCTGGCTGGTTTTCTTTCCTCGCCTCTGACCCCAGACCATCAGCAGAAATGAACCATGAAACACCTAAAAGATCCCACAGAAATTCATACCAGCAAATTTATTAAAAGGGTTAGATTTCAGTCTGACACACACATACACACACACCAGCTGACAAACCTTGAGGGTAAGGCCTTGACGGGGTTCTCTTGCTGCTCCTCTGCTTTTGGACTCTCTGAGCTTTAGAAGGGCTCCTCTGCCCTCCTCTTCCTCTCCTTGTGCTGGATGAAGAAAATGAGACGTGCCCAAATGTTCTAGCTCCGCCCGGGGAAGGAAATATAGTTCCAACATCTCTGGTATGTCGACGAGTCGCGTTACGAACAATCTCCAGGTCACCTGTGGACATTTCCATCAATCATTTACACTGTTACACTGTATTCATGAACCTGTGTTATTTTATCTTCCAGAAACTAGTGGGAATGCTAAAACTGATAACGTGAACAAAAACGCCAAAAAGCAAGACATTTCAATAAAACTGTAATGTGTGCTTCACTGCTGGCTACTTTTAACTTAAAACAACAGGCAGTTTTGCAATAATTTATACTGTAAACAGCTAGTGTGATTAAACCTTTTAAGGGCCAAAGACCAGAAAATTCTTGCTCATCACAACTTTAAAAACGCTCATTAATTAGAGTGACACGATTTTTCTCCTCTAACCTGCCTGGATGCTTTTATCGACCAGTTTAACAGCCTTCTTGGCTACCAGACTCCTGGAGGGTCCGTGGTGTGAGGGGGCAGTGTAAGTGCTGGTTGACGATCCAGAATCAGCAACAACCTGAAGATGAATACAGTAACCTGACACGTTAAGCTGTGTTTGACACCTGTTTTATATATTTACACTGTGCTGCTTCCATTCATATTCAGGGTTGTCCTTCACTCAGAAATAAAATGTTATATAATCACCAGGCTCCTCTTTAGGGAAATTAAATAGCACTCTAATTGTAACTAGAACATTTAAACTTTAAAGCCAATTTTTGTAATAATTGGGAGAGTTGTACAGGTAGAGGAACCCCTGCTCATTTAAATATATGTTCAATAATAATAATCACCACCAATACAAAAAGACAGTAACATCCAGATATACATACTGATGATTCATCAGTGCTGGTTGGCTCTGGTGGTGTAATGATGTGAGGGGGGTCTCTGTTCCTTCCTCTCTGCTCCTCCCGCTCTTCTCTCTGCTTGTTGATGGTGCTGTACAGTTTACTGAGGCTGGAGGTGGTTTTCAGCTGCTGGACTTTGTGGGCACCAAAGGCTCGGATCAGTCGAGTCGTGTCCACGGTGGACATGGAGCCAGACACGGAGGACAGGGTCTCTGAATCTTCTCTGTCCGTGGGAGAGAGATGCTGGCTCTGGGAGGAGCTGTGGGAGAAACTGGAGGTGAGGGAGGTGCGGCTGTCATCCTCTGTAGGTCTGGAAGTTTCATCAGCCTGGAGCCTCAGCTGACTGGGAGGTTCGGTTTTTCTCTCTCCTCTGACTTTCCACCCCACTTCTCTGACCTCCCCTTGCACACTCCTCTTACTCTCCTCCAAAGTCCTCCTCAGCGTCACGACTTCCTTCCTCCTTTCGTACTTCTTTTTTGGATGATAACCATCCACTTCCTGTACCTGAGACACATTAGATCCTCTTGTGCTATGAATAAGGCGGGACAGGCGTTCTAAACGCTCTAGAAGCGATCCCTCTCTGTCGCTGACTGAACGCAGCTCCTCTTCGGTCCACTGGTCACAGAACTTTTGCCACAGCTGGTCCAGAGTGCTGCTGCTCTGCTGGGAGGTGGTGTGAGGGAGGTCAGTGCCCCTCCTCTGCTGCTCACCTCCTGTCTGAGGAACAGAGGTTTGGACCAGGTGAGCACTTCCTTTGCCATAGTCCATTTCCCCATTAAATGGCAGAAATCTCTCACGGCTAGGCTCTGGTTGGTGATGTTGGTGGAAGCGGACTGGGCTGGTCCCTCTGTCTCTCTGGAAGATTTCCTGATTTCTCAGAAAAGCCCCTTTGGTGAAAGCAACAGAAACTTGACAAGATGGCTTTGAAGTTTGGCTCACAATCTGTGAGCTTTTATCCGCTGCTATAGAGGCAACTGTGAGGATGGAAAAAGTATTAGGACAGACAGTGCTAAATGCTACAAGGAAAGACCACACAGAGGTGTTGCAAAATAAACCAAAAACAATGGCAGGACACCAAGAGCAAGCTGCTTTTCAGATACAAAACTGTCCTTCATAAGTCAATAATCAGTTATCAAACATTTTAAGCTTCTTCAGCTTAATATAATTACTGAGCTCATACAAAACACTGCTAACTCTTCACAGTTTTACCTTTCTCCCTGCTGATACCACACATTGCGCCCAAAATTTTTCAAACGTATCTGGTTTCTTTTTAATCTGTCAGTAGACTTTTTTGATGCAAGGATTCATAACATGTGCCTGTCACATTGTTTAATGTCTTTGTCTTTTGGCATGCACAAAACAATATTTTAACATTATTTGTTCCCTTCTGACATAATTGGTTTCTTCTTGACATTAGTAATGCATAACGCATACAATTCACATCACAGCCAAGGTTATTAAGGAGGTATCTAGTGTGGTTATGTGTTCAATTCAATTCAATTTTATTTATATAGCGCCAATTCACAACAGTGTATGCTCAGGTCACCTCTGCGTCCACTCTCTTGCATTGTGAAGGTGGCTGTTTTCAGCCTCTTGCTGTAGATGCCCTCTGCGTGTCTGATGGTGACTCCGCGGTCCAGCCCTGGGTCCTTGTGCCCGAGGACGTCGCTGCTGAAGCGAGGAGGCACGGCGTCGTCCGAGCCTGGTTCAAATTCAATATAGCTTTGTTACCTCATGGCATTCGGATCAGAGCAAGCCCATCCATAATTCTTCTAAAAAAAAATAAAGCTGCTAGAAAGTGAGCAAAACATTTTTGGGCCGCATGAACAGAAGATGTTCAGTGAGTCTCCTCCTCGTCTCTCTACTGGGGCCCCAGCTCTGCCTTTGTTTCACTCAGCCCCTGAACATGAATAATTAATGTGCTGCTTGGTGTAGGTTACAAAGGACCAGCTGCTACCCGTGCAGGCACAGATGAAATGAAAGCTGACGATTCAATTCTCTGCACTCCCCTGAATTCTTACATTTCTCATCCTTTGAACGTGTTCTGTTTTCCATCTGAGTTACGACAGCATTAAAGATACAAAAATGCTCCACAGATATTTTTCAAGACCTATTTTCACTGATGAGGTATCAGCTAAAACCTTAAAATGTAAACAACAAAAAAAAATCAAGTTGTAAGAGTTCTCACAGAAATGTTTTAAAAAAAGACTCATCATTAAGTTTCAAAAACTAGACAGTGGTTAAGAAACAACAATTAAATCTTTTACATAACATGTGGGCCTTTTATTGATTTTATCAATGACCAGATATGAACCAGACTGACTGTGCATCTGTAGATGCTTAGATATAACAGAATATCTAAAGTTTGAAAGATCAACAAACAATGTATGTTGGAGAGGTTTTGGAGGTCATGGGGTGGGCCACTACCACATTTTCTGGAATTGAAATTATTAGGAGAATTATGCAATGTATTCTGGGATGTCACTCTACATGAGTGATCTACCGGAAAGAATGACAGTCAATGATAGATCTTTACTGGAAATATTAACTGTTGCTGTGAAAACAAAGAAAAACCCTGTCACCTGTAAATGGTTACAAATAGATCCACCCACAGCAGATAACTGGGTTGAAATCACTGAAGAGATTTATGAGATGCAAAAACTGACCATTCTTCTGAGATTAAGAAATTATGGATATATGGCTGGATGGACTAAATGGACAAAATATTGGACAGGTTGAGTAACATGGCTGGTGCCTTTTCCCCTCATCCACTCTATTTAAAACAGCTTGAAATGTTTTCTAAAGGGTTATTTGCCCCATTTACCTTTTTTTTCACTGGATGTAAATATATGGATAAAAACTGTCTGGCAGTGTTGTTGCTGTGTTCTTCTGTTTTGTTCCCCCTTTTAAAATATAGTTAATAAAATTAATTAATTAATTAATTAGTTCATCCATTTCCTTCTGCTCATCCAGTTCAGGGTCACAGGAGGGGGCTAGAGTCTACCCCAGCTGTGGTAAGAGGCAGTGTACACCCTGGACAGTTCACCAGTCTATCGTAGGCTCAACACAGACAGACAGAATAGCACTGACATATGTGTACAGCCAATTTACAATTGAGAATTAACCTACCCTCTCTGCATGACTTTGGACTGTGGGAGGGAGCTGGAGTACCCAAAGAGAACCCATGCAGACACAGGGAAAACATGAAAACTCCACAGAGAAAGGCCCCAGCCAGCTAGTGGACTTGAACCCAGGACCTTCTTGCTGTGAGGCTACAGTGTTAACCACAACACACCCTGCTATTTATTCTTGGTCTCAAAATTTTCTCACCACTGTGGGAGCTAGCCCTCTAAAATTTACCTGCCAAATGAAAAATCTACCTGTGTTTGGAGCTCTGAAGGTATTACTTCACCTACTGTTTAAGATTTAACAGTGTGAACAGACTACATGCAACCAGAGTCTGAAGCTGAAAAGAAGATGTTAAAATCTCAGCCTGTATCACTCCAGCACAGAAATATGGGAACAAGGCTACCAGATTAAAAAAAGAGTCAAATGTACCTGTGTGGGTGCTCTCCATGGTGGTGTCAGACGGCTCTGTGGAGGAGACGTCAGCCTCTGTCTGAGGAACATAGAAGAACTCCTCACTGCCATGGGGTTTATAAGGTAGCAGGACAGGTACTGTAGCAGGAGGGAGATTCGTTTATAACAGTGTTTTAAGTGATCTACTGATGGAATTACAGGTGAGCAAAGGCCTACCTGGTGTTTCGGTAGTAAAGGGTTCAGACCTGTGACCTTGTGAAAAAAACTGTGTGGATGTGACGGTCATCCTTTCCTGCGGCACAGCAGTTTTAAAAAGAGCAGAGGTGTCGGATCTTTCGGGTGGCCGCTGTCTTACTGACTCTCTGGTGTCACACCACTCAGGTGGACTGGACAAACCAACACCTTCATCTGGACTGCTGGCAGAGGACGAGGAGTGTCTGAGGGGAACAAATTCTTTACGTGGCAGCCCTGAGTTAACATTAGCATGACTGGAGTAGACCATAGAGGTGCGTTCTGTAGATTTGGGGGACAGAGTAAAATGGACATGTGAGATGTGACCTGTCTGGGCGGAGGCTTCAGCTGTGGATAAGCCTGTGGCCTCATCTGATCTGTGACCAACACCAGAAGCAGAGCTGTTCTGAACAGATAACTTATCATCTGGCCTGAAAGAATGTGTGCTGTTGTCTCTGATAGTAACAGCTTTTCTATCTAAACCCTGTGAGGGTGGAAGAGGCTCTTCAAACTGCCTTCCCACAGTGTCTTGCCTCTTCTGATTGCCTGGTGTAGACTGAGACGTCACATTTTGGTTTCTGATGTGTAAACTACTATTTGGTCCATAAGCTGATGGTGGTTCTCTGATTGTTGGTCGTGCTATAACAACTCTATGGTCTTCATCTAGATTTGAAGGAAGCTTTCTGACTGCTGTTGTAGGTTTGAGTGCTCCTGTAGAGAGCTCTGTCAGGTGGAGCGGCTCTGGGCTGACAGGAGGTGGGGGGGAAATGGAAGGCGAGGGGGAGGCAGAGCGCTTGCGGGTGGCAATTGTGATGGATGTGAATGCCTGAGGTTTTTTTGTAGAAAGCGTTACTCCTTCTCTGGCAGCAATCTCACACACTCGAGCCTCTAGGTCAGGGCGAAGAGCACTTTGTAGCTGAGAACTGGAGTCAGGCATGTTTCTACTCAGGCTTTGCACCTGCTGTGTTGCCTGACTTTTAGCATCACTGAGGGCATCAAATGTCTCTGCAACCCGAGTTGGATCGAGCTCCCTCGGGATTCTGACGCTGGATGTTGCACTGCTCTCTGTATCTGTGCTTAACTGGCTCTGGAAGAAGCAAAAAAAACTTTTCTGAAGAACTACAAAACCAGTTAAGCACATAGTCTGTGTTATCTTGTGTGTTCTTTCATTCACCACACACCAAAATGTTTTTTGCATTGTAAAAGTGAAAAGGAACCATAACTAGGAACAGCTGTATTACAATTTTCTGGAAAGTCTAACATATATTGACACAGCAACACACCAGTTACCTTGAGCATGAGACCTGTACTGTCCAAACAGGGGAGCCAGACATTAAGACGACAAATATATATTTTGTGTAAATGTTAGCATTTATAACTCAGCACATTTAAGTAAATTCCAAAAAACACAACTAATATAACAGTTGCCTGCAGTGTGCAGTATAATGATGAAGTGGTCTTCTTGAGTAGATTACCTTCATGGGATTTTTTAACAGAAGTTCTTTCTTGATCTCTTCAATCCGCCTTCTGTCTTCTTCATCCAGCTTCAGAGACTCACACTGCTGTCCAGATATCTTCAACTTAATCCACTCTGCAACATTGAGAAATGCTTTGTAATCCACCGAAGACATGTTGGGTGTCTGAAATTACAATCTCTTTAGACAGCTAAGAGAGCCAACTAGTGAATCTTCTTACCTCTGGCTTTGCTCTCCTCTTGGTCCGTAATGCTGGGTGTACTGGACACTACGGTGGCTGGAGATTCCCTCTGCAGTAACTTGGCTACTCTGCCTGCCAGTGAGCTTTCACTACTCCCATCACTCATCACTCCCTGATCAGCATCCTCAGGGATGGGCGAGGAGGACCTACTGCGTGCAGCATCTTCTGGGGGTGTGATTTCAGGCTCTTCTGGGACATCAGCTGTGTCTGCAGGAGTAGAAGTGAGCTGTTGTGTACTCAGAGCTGGTGGAGGCTTGATGATTGCTGGCTGTGTGGGGGTTTTGTCAGGAGGTGCAGCGCTGCAGCCCTCAGGCTCTGTCCGCCGGGCTGATTTGGAGAGGACAAGGGATTTCCCTGTGCCACTAACAGTGCTATCTTGTGCTGTTTTGTCTGTAATTGGGGTAGGCGCAGTATAAAGAGCTTGTGTGGATGGATAATCAGGTTGCAGTGATGTGTTTATACTTTCTTGACCAATAGAGCTTAGCCTCATTTTCTCTGAGGTCAGCATGGAGTCAGAGGAGGACCTGGCAAACTGCAGTGACGAACGTGTTCCTGGGTCTCCAAATGTAGAGGAGGAGGAGAATGAGGATTCCTGAAGTATGCTCGTTTTTTTCTTCAGTGAGAGGAATATGTCCTGATCAGCAAGAAGATTAGCTGCAGTAGGGGAGGTTGAGGAATCCGCAGAATGCCCAGTGGATATCATGTTCTCTGCATCTGAGACTATTTTATGGATCTCCAACAAGGCCTTGGAGCCAACAAAAGAATCTTCTGCATTATCACTCGTTTGTAAAAGTGACTCCAAATTGCTTTCCCCATGCCTGTCCTTCATAACTAATGACATGTCAGAGTTAAACTTGTCTCCTGGCTGGCTGAAATTCTCACTCTGTTGTTGGTGGCAGGTTTGCAGTTTGGAGGAATGGGTGTTCTCATCAGGTGGGGGGTAGGGTGCCAGTCTACGTTTACACTGACTAGCTTCTGTATCTGAAGGAAGAGAAGTCTGTCTGGCCTGCTCTGGTATAGATGCTGCAGGACCAAGACTGTCCAGGCTGAATGGTATGGATATGCTGGACTCCTCTGACACTATGCTGGACCTGGAAAACTCTTCTTTGTGGGGACTGCCACCTGAAAATACAGAAGTATATTTCAAATTGCAAATAATAAAACACAAATTTTAAAACTTCTACTTCATTTTCTTTAAATAACAATAATTAAATAATTATGTTGCAACTTTTTATTACATCTATAAGTACATATATGCAGAGTATGACTAAAAATGACATAAATAGTTTTGGCCCAAATGTAAGTCTCAGTGGCCTTTTCTGTTCTAAAAGTCATTTTTAAGGTTAGATACCTTCAGAGGGCTGAGTGCTCTTTGTTGGAGTTCCAGTAGAGCCTTTAATTGTACAGAGATCAGTGGGAGAGAATTCAGGCTCTCTGATTGGTCCCCTGGGTGCAAATGGAGTCAAGATTGTTGAGGGCAACTGGTCTATACCAAGGTTACGAAGATACAACTGCAAGAAAAAGATAAAGAACATATCAGATAATCAAGTGTACAGCAGGTATTTGGAATTTTCCCAGATCAAATGTTGTATGCTGAATAAAATTAACTCCTAAATCTTTGCAGAAACTAGACCTGCAAGGGGAAATACACATAAGCTTTTAAAATGATATTATAGAGACACCCTTTGCTATTAATACAGGATTTTCAATTTTTCATTTACCGGAATTCGTTCATCAATGTTGAGCTCTCGAGACCTGGGAAGAGGTGGTGGTGTTGATAGTTTTGAAGTCCAAAAGGGTACATAATTATCAATCTCCAAGCTGACAACAGATGGTGTTCCAATAGAAGCTCCTAGTTTAATTCCACTGTAACTATCTTGGGAACTTGAAAGAGTCAAATCTCGATCAAGTGACACATCACTGAAGTGACCAAGGCTCATCAGAGGCGAGGTCTGAACTGTGCTGGTTTGATTATGATGAGCATCATTCTCACTTTTCTCTTTTTCTGAAGGCCTGACTATCTGCTGATCTTTCTGGACTGCCATGACAACTGTGTTAAGAGAAGAGTGGGACTGTGATCTGCCAGAGGGTGAGACAGATGGTGGTACTGCAGACCCAGTATTATCCTGGTCACTAGGAGCACTGCCCACTGCCTCCCCTCTTCTTGGGGAAGAAGAGCCAGAGGGTGCTGCGGAGGAGGTCTGTGTGGCAGCACCTGAAACAAGTGGCTGCTGTAAACTCCTAAGCTGCTGACTAAGTAACTGATTCAAGGTGTCAGATACAGCATCATAAGCTTTCTGCTTAGGAGAGATACCAGAAAAACCCTGCAGTGCCAAGCTATCAAATAAAGAAGTCTTGCCTATACTCTGATTTGCTCTCCAAGCATCTACTTTCTGCATATAGTTGAGACTTGGGAGAGACTGGACTTTTGCAGAGGTATTTTCCTCTTGGCACTGATTTGGTATGTCTGGATGTTGGGTGTCAACTACAGGAACAGCTGGCTGTGGAGAAATCCCTGTGAATGACTGATATGTCTTGTCTGTATTAGATTCTTTGGAAAGTTGCCCCGATTTAGCGTTGACATTAGATTTGGTTGCAGCATTAAAAACCCCTGGAGTGGATTGAGATTGTGGAAGAAAACCCAGGTAGGAGCCATCAATCCCTGTTTGGTTTCCTGAGGACCAGAGATCTTGCTCTCTGCGAACCCATTCAACACCTGTTGAAAATGGTCCTGTCCATGGTACTCCACCCACATTTGTTCTAATTACACTTGACTTGCTTTCAGACATCTCTCTGAAATAAGATGTGAGGGACTGACCAGGTGGTGTAGGCTTATTTTGCTGTTTGTTTTTTATTTCAGCTTCATTGTTGCTGCGTCTCTCTACTTCAGAGAGCAGCTCTCTGCGTAACATTTCACTGCTTTCATCAGGCTGAGTGCTGCGAGAACCCATGGTAATGTTAGAGAGCTCAGACAGCACTGTTTGTCGCTGGTCAGGATCTGAAATTCTGTCAGGCTGTTGTGTCTGCTGCTGGGGAAAAGAAGCTTCCCCTGGAGGACCTTCTCTTACATCACATCTTTCCTGAGTTTTCAGTTTAGAAACTTCAGTACTTTTAGATTCTTCTGTAAAAGACGCTGTTCTCTTTACAGATATCTCAGAGGCAGAGGAAAGAGCACTGCTACTGCTGCTGGGCATACCAACATCTTTCTGCAGAAGCTCCAGAAGATGCTGGGCAGGAATATCCTTCCTTAGAAAGTAAGTCTCGTCTTCGACAGCCTCGTCTACTGACTTGTCTGGGGGGTTTGTAAAGGTCTCTGGGTCCTTTGCTCTGCTAACTGTATCAATGGCAGTCACTGGGGAACGAACCTTGTCCTCTTGTTTATTTTGCTCCCCAGGTGATAGACTGTGCTGATAGAGAGAGCAGCAGCTGCTTTTTCCTTCTTCAGAAAGGATGGTTGCTTGGGTCAAAGGATGCTGGGATAATGAACTACATTCAGAAGAATGAGCAGTGTGATCCTGGGATAGAGACTGAAACCTCTCTGAAGCCATGGAAACATCAGGGTATGCCCTTGAAAAGTAAATAAATAATCATCCATCTAAAAGTTTTACATTTGTTACGATATGTGAAAAACTATGTATACAGAAAAAACAATTAGGATGACTTTTTTCTCACCTTAAAGGCACAAATTCTGTGTCACTTTGTTGTAATAAAGAATATTCAGTGAAGTTGTGAGCCACTCCAGAGTTTACAGGCAACAGGGAAAGGGCTGGAGACATGTTACTGTCCTGAAATTCTGACACAAAATGTTGAATGAATCCACAAGCAGAAAAGAAGAAGCAATACAACTAAAGTAAGACCTATCACTGCCAACAGCTTCCCATTGTCATTAATACACATTATATGACATCATAATAATTCTTCAATGCACTTTTCGCATGCACTATCAGTTTAATGACAAATGCTGCACGAAAAAGTAAACTGGCAGACTTTAAAGTAGTCATTTGTATTGTCATAATACTCTAAAGCTTCATTTTCACTTCATGATGCAGCTGTAACTCCTTTATGTTTTAGTAGTGTCTCACTTGAGGTAGCAAATGGACTGAACCAGTCAAGGTAAAGAGGTGAAAGCTCCAATGACTCTATGCAACTTAGAAATAGGTGAAGTTGTACCTAAACCCTGTACTCTCCTCCTCCCCTTTCTTTTTCTATCAGCTGCTCTCTGTAGGAGTCGCCACAGCAGATCCTCTGCCTTCATCTCACCCTATCCCTTGCATCCTCTTCTGTTACACAAACCCTCTGCATGACCTATACTTCGTACCAATTCTAAAAGGTTTTCATGAAAACACTGCAGACCACTGACAGGTCAAATGGAACACAGGACATCAAATCTACTAGAGCCCAGTTTCAGTGACAAGCAGTCACATAAGGAAAATCACAAACACAGTGTTTGCATGCTGTTTGTATCATCATCTTTTGCATACTACTTGCATCTTCATCTCAGTTTTACACAGCACTGCTATGAATATCAGCTAAAAATATCAGCCACATTGAGAGGGCACTGGAAAACAAAGCAGATAAAAGCATTTGGTACCCAAAGCATTTAAAGTTCTCCAACTGAACTGTAACATGCAAAGGAACTGAGGCTTAAATATGACAGTAAAATTCCAGTCTAAAACAGATCAATTGAGCAATTTTAAAGTTGGCAACTTGAAATCTATTTTCCATTGCTACACAGATTACAAAAGATTGGGACAAATGTATAATTTAACTACATAATCTGGATTTTATTGTTTAAGGTAAAAAACACAATTTCTTTTGCATCACCAGTTTGATTCTTAAAAGAACACAAAAATGTGAAAATCAATGCAGTGCCCATACCTAACTGCAGAGAGTGTGCTCCTGGCTGTTGAAGTTCAAAACCATCAGTTTCCAGTCCGAGTTGTCTTTGGGTTCCCAGTTGGTTTATGGATGTTTGTCCAACAGAATGGCTCACATCATCATCTGCTGGCAACTGAGGAGATTCTGCCACCCTCTGTGAAAAGAATCACCAAAGTTACTCATAGTTACTGTCAATCCCACACCAATTACCAAAGCTGTGTAACTGTATAAACATGACAACAGTTTACAATTTCTTTGGAGGCTTAAAACTTCTAGGGACAATTCTGTAGCCTCTGGAATAGCTAGAGTATTTTCTTAATTAACTGATGCTTTGTTTATAAAATGCTAGAAAGAGATTTTGAGTTTGTGTCATGTGCAATGAAAACAACAAGAAATTACAGCATTCAAGAAGCTGTAAATATGAGAAATTATATTACTTTTTGAGGAAGATTTTTTAATTTAGGTGCTTTAGTTCTAGCAGTATTTTACCTAGAAGGGGTCCTGCATTCTGGCATGGTGGTTTGTTGGTGTAAAATGGGACAGAGCCATCAATAATTTGTACTATAACTTGTGCTTTCCCTACTGAGACAAGCCAAATGTCTGCTGTGAAAACAGTTTATTAGTTGATGATCAATACAGCTGGAGTTGGGGTAAACTAAAAAATTGTTAGGGTGCATACCAGAGGGCTGAAGACGCATGCATTCAAGTCAGAGAGATGATTTCGATATGTGTAGAGAGAGAAATAGCACATATACTGTACAAACGATGGACTGATTTGGGTATGTATTCTTTGAAGAAAAGGGTAAAGAGATACAGAGGACAAAATAATCAGTTTTAGTGATGCCCCCAACGCTTTCAGTTGTGCAAATCACAGGAAGTTATTTGTTAAAGTGAGTAAATGAGGGGTTCTGAAATACATCGTGATCAACAGCATTTCAGCTCTGTTTGGGGTGAGTAAAGAAGATAGACAAGGTCCCCATTTCTTTTTAATCTGTATGTTGATGATTTGTCAAAGAAGTTGAGAGCCTGTAAGACTGGGTGCATGATTGTCACTACCACCCAGGGCCTGTCTCAACTCCTCCTTGAACTCTGCACAACATTCTTCCTTCCTCAACTTCCACCATTTAATCCTTGGCTCTACCTTCACTTGCTTCCTCTTCTTGCTTTCCAAAGCCATCCTACAGACCACCATCCGATGTTGCCTAGCTACATTCTCCCCTGACACCACCTTGCAGTCTCCTACCTCCTTCAGGTTGCACCTCCTGTATAAGATATAGTCCACCTGTGTGCACCTTCCTCCGCTCTTGTAGGTCACTGTATGTTCCTCCCTCTTCTTGAAATACGTGTTCACTACAGCCATTTCCATCCATTTTGCAAAATCCACTACCATCTGTCCCTCCACATTCCTCTCCTT
>VUQH01047997.1:0-11683 GCA_015106775.1 Etroplus canarensis
CAGCAATGTCTCAGACGCTGGCCAAAAAGCCACCAAGGTCAGGCTCAAAGGTCAGCGCTGTCTCCAGGTGGAAAACAGGAGGAGAGACACCCTGGAAGTGTTTGGCCTGTGATGTCCCCTGTGCCTTGTGTTGGACAGGAAGTTTTCCAGAGTGGCACAAATAAAATGTGTCACATCATATGTTGACAGAAAAAGTTTCATGGAGTGACACAAATAGTTGTGCAAAAAAACGCCTGTGACTTTTACTGTATTTTAATGTAAATAGTTGTTATAAGTTTGTTTTTTGCCAAGTTTGTATATAGTTCTTTGAAACTGACACTTTATATTTTAATTTTAAGTTATGAAAACTGTCAGTTAAGCATGTTTGTGCAGTTCAAAGTAAAAAAATCACATTTTTTTTCAGCTCGGATTTTAGGTTTCTGTGTGATTCTAGGTCCAGTGTGTTAATATAGTGTGTCAAAATGAAAAATAACCCTTTAAATCTAAAAACTGAGGTTGTTCTGAAAAGAATGACACCACACAAGGTAAGGTAAACAGTTTTACTGGTGAAATATAAAGCTAAAATCAAAAAGAGTCAAAAACGGCCAGATATACCACCCAACCCCTGAGGGTTAAGACCATTTCTTGTGAAGCCGCAGTGAACTGTAGAGGGATCAACCGAAGGTCTAGATGCATCTCTCAGGTCCTGCATCAGGTCTTTATTGGATTTGTTCCTATTTCTTAAGGACATGACTTTCAGATACTGTTCATGTGCTGTACTGTAGGTAGTTTTTTAGGCCTGACGCTTACCCTCCACTTGTCCAGTTTCCTCAGTTCATCCCCTGTGTTTGGTGCTTGAAGTAGCTTAACAAAAATATTCTTTTAAAAATGATCAGCTACAAGTACTGAACTGAAAGTGAGTAAAAAAGCAACCAATGTCTAAAGAAAAACTTTGAAAGACCCTCAGAAAGCCTGGCGAACTATTGCTCAAGACCACTTTAAAAAAAATACAGGAGTGTCTGGTCATGAGGGGTGATTTAAGATTTGCACAGTACTGCAGCTGAAGTCACCTTTTTTGTTTCAATGTGTAGGCCAAACTGGCTAAAAACTATGGTATGACCCGGATGGATCCATACTGTAGGATCAGACTGGGCTATGCAGTCTACGAGACCCCAACTGCTCATAACGGAGCCAAGAACCCACGTTGGAACAAAGTGATCCAGTGCACGGTGCCTCCAGGGGTTGATTCTTTCTACTTGGAGATCTTCGATGAGGTGAGGATGTCACAGATGGTCTGAATGGCTAAACATAAGCAGAGCATACAGTAGGCGAAGACCGTTCCATTGCCGGATTCAGCTGTAATAGTTTTCTTATTTCCTGCTGCAAATGACAAATAATTGCTCTAATATATTGTTACCTAGTTGCTAATAATGGCTAAGGAAGCAGTAACAGTAAGCTACAGTAACAGGTCATTTAGACTTTTGATTGATTGATTGATTAGATTATTTAAGTAACCTTTACGTATAATGCAGTCCAGTTAAATGTGCAACTGTGTTTTCTTACACTACCTCTATCAACAGTCCATAAGGAGTCTACCAGGCATATGAGGTGTGATGAAAAGGTTCCAAGAAAGGGCCTACAAAAATCAAAGTCCTTGCTTGTTTAAATGTAGCTGATCTCCTCAAGATGTGCATGTCTGAACTCTTTTCATCATGGATGGTCATTTTAGATCTGTCTGTGAAGTCCTGTTACATCTCAGTGTACTTGTGCCTCTTGAAGCCTCGATGGCCTTCTAGCAACTTGATTTTTGTGGATTCCTTCCTGAAACTTTTTGCTACATCTTGTATACTGCTCAGCTCAGTTGTGCTGTTGTGTGAACGGTTATCTATAACCTCAGGTAACTCCCACAATTTAAACTTGAGGAAACTATTTAGGACAAGGGGTTAAAATAGACTCGAATAGCAATAATGAGAAATGACCATGAAAAATGTTGTTGGATGACCGTATTTAGTGACCTGGTGATTTTTTTTTTTTTGACTTGACACACAGAGAGCATTTTCTATGGATGACAGGATAGCTTGGACACATGTCACCATCCCTGAAGGCCTAAGGGAGGGCAGGGTGGTGGATGAGTGGTTCAGCCTCAGTGGCAGGCAAGGCGATGACAAGGAAGGCATGATCAACCTGGTGATGTCTTTTGCTGTGAGTACATGAACATAAACCCTGTCAAACAGGCTGGAAAGTGTTCCCACTGTGAATGAAATGGCAGTTTTAGGTGCTTTGATTGTGCTGTCACTATGGATGCATAGTCAGGTTCATAAGCATTTGGACAAAGGTACAATTTTCTTTTTTTAAAATTGTATACTGTCATTGAAGTTATTTTGAAAATGTGCATCATAATGGACTCTATTGTACATATTTAATTTGAATCAAGTTCAAAATAAAAGGCTTTAAAAATATAACAAATGTAGCTATAACCAGTGTCAAGAATGAAATCTTGAAAACAATCTTTGCACTTTTGTTAATTTTTTTCTTTTTAAGTTTAGTTTTTTCTATTCCTCTTAATTTCTAATTTAATCTGGGCTTTTACAGGAAATAAAAAGTACAGCTACTGTCCACTCTGTTCATCATTGGTCAGCCTTGTGTCTGTTTTGCAGCCTGGCTAGGAAGAGGTCAGACACAAGGGCGAACTGTACTTAACTCTACATGTGTTCATTTACAAAATATCTGACTACAGTTCATATTCTGAATATTTAATGCAGTTTTTTTTCTCTGTAACATTTGACCTGTTATTTCCATTCAGAAATATCAGTCACACTGATTCTGCATCTGCTTTGTGGGTGAAATGTGTCATGTAGAACAAAACTTGATGTAACTGTTGGCTTTTACCCACTCAAACAGTTGACACGTGTGTCACTGTGTGTCATGATGCTTTACAGCTCTTCTAAATGATGCCGGAGGGGGCCAGGGTGTCATGTTGGTGAATACCATTAATGCATCCTCGTATCTCTTCCTTGGGTCTTTCTAGCACCCTGACTAGGAGGAGCTTAGATTCAAGGAAGAGACACGACTGAGAGAAATGAGCAAGTGTCATCCAAATGAAATGGACTCACAGCTGAAGATCACATTAGGAGTTTGACCTTTTATGATAAGATACTATGAAGTGAAACTGATAATCTTGTGTCTTTGTCTTCATGCCAGTCTTTACCAGCAGGGATGATGACTCAGCCTGTTGTCCTTATGCCCTCTGTCTATCAGCAAGGAGTAGGATACGTGCCCATTGCAGGTCAGACACACACTCATGTCTATACACACTAAATATATGACAAATTAAAGGAAAACGTGAACCAATGAACCCTTCAGTTAAGCCATCCAGTGCATCTGTTATTATGGTGGGAGCATTTTGCTGGCATTATTTCCATCTGATGCATCATATGCCATGACATTAACCTGATTTCACTCTGATTGAACACCCAAGGGGTATTTTAGACCAACTAGTTTGTTCATGTTCTGCCTCATGATCATCAAAGTACCAAACTAGAAAAGCACTCAGAGAGCACAGACCTCTGCCAAGCACACGCAGACGCTGTGACGTCACTTCAGGGCCAGAGAATCTGATGGCGGTCGCCTTTAAATTATAAAGTCATGATCTCATCACCCGATTCTTCCCAAAATTTTATCACCTCTTTTTGATGAAGCCAAATCCATAAAAAAATTCAGCCAAATCTGTTCATAAAAAAAATCACATTTTTCTAAGTTTATTTTTCATCCAAAATTTGAATTTAGAATCAGTGCAGTTAGGACTAAATTCAGTGTCAAATATCAGTCATCTCAGTATCTGTTTCTGGTCCCACAGGTTTAATTGCTTGATCACCTCAGACCATATGTGTATGGTATAAGAAACAATATGATTCAGTTGGTCTCTTTGGTACAGAAATAATGTTTAATCTCTAATTATTGCTGGAACTGAGAGATCTCTTTCCATGTCCTTTCATTTTGCCTCGTAGTCATTGTTACACCAAAGAATTAGAGATTTTATTTGTTCTGATGGAAAGTAGTCTCTTAGGCAGTGAAGACTTTTGCCACCCCCTCTTTACTTAATATAAGTGTATTGTATTTATTCCTAGGTTTCTTCTTTTCCAAATGAAACCATAAATAAAGTTGTCACATTCACAAAACTAGGAAGAGACATAAATCTTCTTCTTTCGGCTGCTCCCGTTAGGGGGCGCCGCAGCGGATCATCTGCCTCCATCTCGCCCTATCCCTTGCATCCTCTTCCCTCACACCAACCCTCTGCATGTCCTCCTTCACTACATCCATCAACCTTCTCTGTGGTCTTCCTCTTCTCCTCCTGCCTGGCAGCTCCATCCTCAACATCCTTTGTCTGATGTATCCACTATCCCACCTGTGAACATGTCCAAACCATCTCAGCCTGAGCTGTCCCTCTGATGGACTCATTTCTAATCCTGTCCATCCTGGTCACTCCCAGTGAGAATCTCAGCATCTTCAACTCTGCAGCCTCCAGCGCTTCTTCCTGCTTTTTTCTCAGTGTCACTGTCTCCAAGCCATACATCATAGCAGGTCTCAGTAACGTCTTGTAGATATTCCTTTTCTTTCTTGCTGCTATTCCTCTGTAGCAGAGCACCCCTGACACTCCACCCTGCCTGCACGCTCTTCACGTCTTTTGTGATCAAAGTCAAGGTAACTGCCCAGCTTAAATCCAAACTCATACCTCTGGTCTGGGGTTTGTCTGAAGAAATATCTGCAAGCGTAACTATAAGAGCTGGTGAAATGGTTTCAGACCCAAGAAACATTGATTTAGAGTGGTGGCAATCCAGATTGTGTTGAGCTTTCATTTGTGGCCAGAACTTCCAGATTGACTTAGAAATGTGTTCTAATCAGCGTTTCACAAAGTCGACAGGCAATGTTGACAGTCCTGTTTGGCTGCAAAACCAAATAACAAAACTGTTCAGATGAATTCATTTAGAAACTAAAGTGCCAAATACTTTTGACCCTCAATTTGATATTGAAGCATCTTGCTGCTGTCCCCCTTTAGGGCTTCCTTCATGACCTGTTCCTCCAACACGGGAAGTCCATCACCCCTAAAAAGCTGGAAGAGTACACTGATACCATGGTAACAGGCTGGGATTATGGGATATTGGCACGTGTTTAGGTTATGAGCATTCTGACTTTCTTTCTTCCTGTAGATGAAGATGTTTGACAAAAACAAAGATGGTAGACTGGATCTAAACGATCTGGCCAGGTACTGGTCTAATGATTTTATCCATTCTTCAGTTTTCTACTCACCACGAGTCATGCAGCTTTTGTGGTCATGTCGGTGGTCTTTTTCTTCCTTTTTGAGTCTTTAATAGTTACTTTGGCCTGTCTGTGGACTTTTTTGTAGTTCTGTTGCAGCTTATGTATTCCCTTAAGACTCTTTGTTATAGTTTCATGACTTTTGTGATTAATTTGGGCAGCTGTGTGGTCTTGTTTGTATTTTGTAGTCCTGCTGAGGTCAGTTTTTACCTTTCTTATGATCATCTTAAATTCTGTGGTTGTTTTGTGTGTCTCTTCATTTTGGCTTGAGTTTATTTTGCATCTTTTGAGCTGCGTTGTGTATTTGCAATTTTTTTTTCTGTCTTTGTAACCTCATAACTGAGACTTGTGATTGGCCCATATACCTCCACCTTGTACCCCAGCTCAGTAAACAACACCTGGTCCATGTCGCTATATTGATTTATTATACAGTACTGTGCAAAAGTCTTGAGCAACCCCTCATTCCTTGATATTTTGCTTCCAAGTTATCAGATTTTCTTGGAATTTTTTAAATGCTTCTGAGCAGTAGTGCTCCAGGCTTTCTGAAGGTGGACTTTGGCTGCTTTTTTCCAAAAAGCTATTAGCTGAAAACTTGTTTTAGTGTGCAGCGTGTCCTTAAAAATTTGAGGAAACTGGGCAAGTGGAGGACAAAGGAAGTGGCAGGCCTAAAAACTATCTACAGAAGCCAAACAGTTTCTGAAAGTCATGTCCTTGAGAAATAGGAAAAAAAATCCAGCAAAGACTTGACACACAACCTGAGCGATGCATCTGGCCTTTCAGTTGCTCCACCTTCTGTTCAAAGCTTTGTCAGAAATGGTCTCAGTGATAGGGTGGCTGTCAAGAAGCCCTTCTTAAGGAAGGGAAATGGGGAGAAAAAGCTGAGACATGCCACATTACACAAGAACTGGGCTGAAAATCAGTGGCAACAGGTCTCACTAAGAGATGAATCTAAATTAGAAATTTCTGGATCAAGTTGTTGTCAGTATATACATATGTATGGAGGAGGTCAAGACAGAGGTACTACAGTGAGTGTCTACGGACATCTGTAAAACACAGGAGGCTCTGACATGGTTTGGGGCTGCATTTCAACCAATGGTGTTGGGGATCTTGTCAAAGTGATGGAATGATTAATGCAGAAAGTACCATCAGCTTTTGATCCAAATGCAAAACCATCTGGAAAGTGTCTGATTGGCAAGGGCTTCATTTTTCAGCATAGCAATGATCCCAAACACACTGCCAGTGTAGAAAACGCATACCCAGATAGAAAAACACACAATGGAGAACTATCAGTCATGGATTGACCTCCCCAGAGCCCAGGCTTCAACATTATCGAAGCAGTGCGGAATCATCTTAACAGAGAACAACCAACGTCCAAAGAAAGCCTTGGAATGTCCTTCAAGAAGCCTGGAGAACAATTCCTGCTTAAAGAAACCACGAGAAAGCTCGGAGAAGACAGTTCAGGCTGTGTTGAAGAATGGAGGTGATCATAGAAAATATTGACTTTAGAGCTCATTCAACGTGTTCAAACTCTGTTTTTGCCTTCTATACTGCATTTCCATTTAGATATTGATAATCGTTGCACCTATCTTGCATTTTTCCTACAAAATATAAAAATGAGGGCTGGTTTAAGACTTTTGCATATTGCTGTATTTCAACAGGGAAGCACTGCGAAAGTATGATGGGAAAGGTCTTTGAAGGGATTTTACAACATTTTTTACTTCAAGGTTTGATCTGCTTACTGTTCAATTTCACATCCATCTGTTTCTTTTCTCCAGAATTTTGGCCCTGAAAGAAAACTTCCTGCTGAAGTTTAAGATGGATGTAAGTGTGAAGGTTTGAGTATGCTGAGATGATTTTAGATGTTCTGTTCTGTTAAAATTAGTACATTTCACATTGTCATTAGCATTCAGCTTGATTTCATATAACTGTTTAGTTCTGAGTGTTTCACTCTGCTCTCAGGCTTGCAGTCAGGAGGACAGAAAGAGAGACTTTGAGAAGATATTTGCTCACTATGATGTCGTGAGTGGAAATTTAACCATGTTAATAATCTGCTCTCTTGTTATTATGCTTCATCATTTTCCCTCTTCTTTTTCTTGTTCTTCTTTTTATCATTTTTTCAGCCCTTTCAGGGTCACCATTGTAGATTGCCTGCTTCCATCTCACTCTGTTTCTTGCATCCTCACACCAACCCTCTGCGTGTCGTACTTCACTACATCCATGAACCTTCTGTGGTCTCTTTTTTCCTGCCTGGCAGCTCCATCTTCAGCATCCTTTGAGACTGAATGTTTTTCTTTGTTCTTCTAATATATGACGCGAGAGTGGGTCTGATTTTCACATCTTTCTTTATGTCATATCCTGATGATAAAACTTGCAAAAAATGCTTCTGCATCAGGTCAAGTAAGAATGACAACACAATCAGTCATTTGACATACATGACATACAGGTATGAAAATGTGAATATGGAAGGAAAACCTAGAGTTAGAACAAAGTTCAACCCCAGTTCCCAGAAGGTTGGGATTCAGTGCAAAATATTGATTAAAAACACAATGTTATGATTTGCAAATCTCATAAACAAATATTTTATTCTCCAAAGAACATAGAAAGTATTTCATTTATGTTTAAGGTGAGACATTTTACTTTTTCACGAAGAATACTAGCTCATCTTTAATTTGATGGCAGCAACATGTCTCAGTAAAGCTGACAAGGCCAGCAAAAAAGTAAGCAGTACTAAAAAGAAACAGCTGAAGGAACATGTTGCAACTAATGTAGTTAACTGGCAACAGGCCGTGACTGGGTATAAAAAGAGCACCTTAAAGAGGCAGAGTCTCTCAGGAGTAAAGCTGTGTAGACGTTCAGTAATCTGCCAGAAACTGGGTCTACAGATTGTGGAGTAATTTTTGAATAATGCTGAATGTAAAATTGGGAAGGCTTTGAATGTTCCATTATCTACAGTACATAATAGCATCAAAAGATTCAAAGAATGGGTTCAGGTGCACTTTCAAAAATTGACTGTGAACACAGTTGGCCGTGCCTGTGGTACTGGCAACTTGCACATCTGGAAAGGCATTGTCAGTGCTGAAAGGTATATGCAGGTTTTAGAGCAACATATGCTCTCTTTTTCAGGGAAGGCCTTGAATATTTCAGCAAGACATTGCTAAACCACATACTGCAGCTATTACAGCAGCATGGCTTCATAGTGGAAGAGTCCGGTACTGGACTGGCCTGCCTGCAGTCCAGACCTTTGAGTCTCATGAAATGCAAAATGTCACAAAGAAGACCCAAGACTGTCGAGGAGCTGGAATCCTTTATCAGACAAGAATGCAGTTTTTTTGCCTCTCCTAAAGGTCCAGCAGCTGGTCTCCTTAGTTCCCAGATGTTCCCAGGCCTTTAATTTTGGTTTATGGGATTTGCAAATGACCGCTTTGTCTTTTTATTTATAGTTTGCATAAACCTTTTTGGAATTGGTTTTGTATGTGTAGATGCACCTGTTACTATAGTGATGCAGCTTGTACACAATATCCAAAGAAATTTCAGGCACGCAGTTGCTCTTGCTATTCAAATAATGTTCCGTGTGTGTGTGTGTGTGTGTGTGTGTAGAGTAAGACAGGTGCACTGGAAGGCCCTGAGGTGGATGGATTTGTTAAGGACATGATGGAACTGGTGAAGGTAAAACTCTTCATTCGCATCATAATGAGACTTTTTTTTTAACTTTTAATGTGACGTCTGCAGGAAGTATTTGTGTTATGTTCACTAAACCTCTTACAGTACAGATATTGGTGCTTTCTTTAAAAAAAAACCAAACCTTTATTTGTTTTTGGATTATTTTTTTAGAGACTCATAGCGACTCTGTCCCAAACTTTTATTTGGGTCCTCTAAGAATTGCACAGCTGTGAGCTCTTTCTGTTGACCTCTCTCTGCTGACTCTACAGCCCAGCATCAGTGGAACAGACCTGGACAAGTTCAGAAAAGCCCTGATGGGTCACTGTGATATCAACGGCGATGGAAAGATCCAGAAGAACGAGCTGGCTCTTTGCCTCGGCCTTAAGCTCAGCTAACAGACCCTGTGAACATTCCAAGGAGTGGATTTATTTCATTTTATTCTTTTTTTCCGTCTGTCTTTCCTCGCTGTATCCTGCTAATTATTTTAACTCCTGTTTCTGTCGCCTTTCTTCTTTTATCATATATGATTTTTTTTTTCTCATCCATCCCGGTTTTTGGACGTACAATGACTTTGTCTGATAGTTAAAATTGCATATTATTTTATTCCTGGTAATGATGGTATATTTCCATAATTGTACATATTTTTATTTGAACTCCTAACATCGAGGAAATGGTTTGCCTTCAGTGTGGATCTGTCACCATGACACTAGTGTACTGTAGAGATGCACAACATATCTAGCTGGTGGTGTTTTTTCATGGCATGCTGCTTCTGTATACTGTGACAATACTCAGTCTAAAACGGTGTTTGCATGACGTAATTGTAAAACAAGTGAAGATGAATGAGTGTTAATAAAAATTTATTGCAGTTTTGTCAGTGGTGTCCTTCTAATCTGAATTAACTTTCGCTCACAGGTAAAGTTCATCGCAGAACAGGAGTCAGTCTGACAGTAGGATGACCTGCTGTCATATTGGGGAAAAGATGCAAACATGGACAGTATTAAATACACTCAGTGGCCATTTCATTAGGTATACCTGTTTAATCAGAATTGGAATACTTTATTAATCCCAGGAGGGAAATTGCATTGTGTTACAGACTCTCAGTTATATATAAATAAATCTAATTTAAAAGGTAAGAAAAATTTTATTTAAATAAATAAATAAATTTGTCTGTAAGAATTGCAATATGTGACATAAATAAACGGGGCAGCACAGTGAGACAGTGATTAGTACTGTCGGCCCCGCGTCTGCGCGGGCCCTCTCCAGGTGCTCCAGTCCAAAGGCGTGCAATGGAGCTGGGTTAATTGGCAGTTCTTCAGAACGGGGAAGGAGGGTAATTTACTTTGAAAGTGGCATGGTTGTTGGTGCCAAACAGGTCAGTCTCAGTATTTCAGAATCTGCTGATCCACAGGGATTTTCCCACACAGCCATCTCCAGGGTCCATAGAGAAGAGAAGATATCCAGTTGGCCTGTTGATGCCAGACGTCAAAGGAGAATGACCAGACTGCTTTAAACTGATATGGAAGGCAGCAGTAATTCAAATAACCACTTGTTTCAACCAAGGTATGCAGAAGAACATTTCCGAGCGCACAACACATCAAACCTTGAAGCAGATGGGCTACAGCAGCAGAAGACCAAACCGGGCGGTGCTCCCACCAGTTAAGAACCGCAAACTGAGGCTGGGCTCACCAAAAGTGGACTATAGGAAGAATGTTTCCTGGTCTGATGAGTCTCGATTTCTCCTGCACCATACAGATAGTAGGGTCAGAATTTGATTCAACGCCATGAAATCGTGGATCCTGCTTCTGCAGTCACCAGAATTCATTCCGACAGAGCATCTTTGAGATGTTGTAGAATAGGATATTTGCATAATTGATGTCCAGCAGACACATCTGCAGTACCTGGTCAACATAGACCAAATTCTCAGAGGAATATTTTCAGCACCATGTTGAATCTGGGCCACAAGGAAGGCTGTTGTAAAGGGGAAAGGTGTATCTAATGAAGTCAACAGTGCAAGTGTGTCTGCACTAGTGGTCAGTAACACAGCAGAAGTACTCTATGAATAAGGTGCATTTAAAGCCAGGAAGGAAAGCTGGGAAAAAAACATGGAGTCAGTCAACAGATTTATCAGTATCATTGTCCCCATGGCACAGAGAGATCTAAATATAATTACAATTCAATTTCAATTTAAGTTCATTTATAAGGTGCCAATTCACAACAAAAGCTGTGTCAAGGCACTTTACACTGCAAGGTAAAGATCCTGCAGTGTTAGAGAGAAAACCCCAACAATCAGCGCAGCACTCGGCGACTGTGGAAAGGACAAACTGCTTTTTAACAGGAAGAGACCTCCAACATAACCAGGATCAGGGAGGGGTAACCATCTGCCTCAACTGGTTGAGGGTGAGGTGAGAGAGAAGAGAGACACAGACTATGGGAGAGAGAAGACAACATTTAATGACATGCAGCAGTAGCAAATAAATGCATGGGGAGTGAAAAGAGGTGGGTGGAGAAGAAATGCCCAGCACATCATAAGAAGCCCCCCAGCAGCCTAAACCTACTGCAGCATAACTAAGCCCTAACTATAAGCTTTATCAAAAAGGAAAGTTTTAAGTCTAATCTTAAAAGTAGAGAGGGTGTCTGTCTCCTGAATACAAACTGGGAGCTGGTTCCACAGGAGATGGGCCTGATAGCTGAAGGCTCTGCCTCCCATTCTACTTTTAAAAACTTTAGG
>VUQH01048012.1:6062-18547 GCA_015106775.1 Etroplus canarensis
ATCAACCACTCTTGTAATGAAAAATTATTACAGTGACACATCTATGACAGATCTGTGCTGTCAGACAAATCAGATCTGGGTCACATATGGGCAAAAAAAAAAAAAAAAAAAAAAAGGAACCAAAAAAAAAAAAAAAGAAAAAAAAAAAAAAAAAAAATCAATGAGCTCAAAGGGCCTGAAAGTTGTACAGCTTGAGAAAAAGTGCTGAGTTACACTTAGGTCCAAAAGTTTTTGGACAGTGATGCAATTTTTGTATTTTTGCCCCTGTACACCACAACAGAGGATTTCAAATCAAATACTCAAGATCTGATTGAAGTGCAGATTTTGAGCTTTAATTCAAGGAGTTTAACAAAAGTATAACATTAACTATTTAGGAATTACAGCTATTTTTATACATAGTCCCCATTTAGGCTCAAAAGTAATTGGACACCTAACTGACAATGTCATGGCCAGGTTCTTTTCTCTCTGTTATGTTTATTTTAGTTTCTCAGCCTTATTGCCTCTTTCAGTTGACATCTCTTTCACCCACATGTTAAGAGTTTCACTGAACAGCTACCAAATGCAAGTTTGACACTTGAAATGAACTCCAGATCTTTCATCTGCTTAGTTTTTCATGGAGTAATGAAGGAACAGACCTCACCTGGCCATGAAACTGCTTGTCAGGCAATGGTCCCATTACTTTGAGCCTCTGAAAATGGGGATAAAATGTAATTCCATTGTCTTTATCAGTTTGTAGATGTGCCCACACAGGGCTTTTTGTCTTCATAAATTTCTGTTCAATGCATTTCATTTCAAACACACTGTGTTGTAAATAAAAAGTTGGTTGGCATGCTGTCTCGTCAGAGTGGAAGCCTATGGTAAGTAAATGGCATTACATGGCACGAGAAAAGCTTTAAATGTGTTGAAATGACACATGACATGTTAGTAAAAGTGTTATTTATGCACCATTTCCTGATGTTTCATTGGTAATTCATGAACACTTAATGCGATACTTCTGTCAAGCCCACTGAATTACAGTTGAAAGTCTTCACTTTAATCACATTGTGACTGTAGCAGTGTATAGAGGCAAAATCACAAAAAATTGTTATTGCCCAAAAAAATCTGTGAACTTAAATGTAGGTGCTAATATCTAATAGGTTTACCTCCTTTTTTAGCACAGTATATCACCACTTGGGCCCCTGTTAATTAAAAATATTGATTAAAGGACTTTTAAGATTAGTCAGTTATATAAAAAGAAAGTGCAGAATTAAACCTCATTAACTCACAATGCTGATGGGAGTAGTTTAAGCAAGGTGTACAGTTTTCCAAATAACCTGACTATGTAAAATATTGGAAATTTTAAAAATCACAGGTATGTCCCTTTAAACATCACGGTGTTCCTTAAGTGGAGTGGACAGTGGCAGGATGGGGTTGTGGAGATGTGGAAACTACAGTGTAAAAGCCAAGTGGAGCCTGCGGCGAAGCACAGCATGTGCTCATGCTCCAGTTAACCTGAGTTCACTGAAGGTTAAGTGGGCCATAACTTAACAGAAACTTCTGAAATATATGTATAGGCAGGGGAGATAACAGCACAATCTCACTGCTCACATTTATTCTTAACTGTCACTTTGATTTTGATGTCTGCAGGTGGGCAATAGTTTTGTCTTTGCAGGAAAGCTGATTTCTAAAGCACACAGAGCGGAGCAAACTCTGGTTGCTGCTTCTGAAATGAGGCTATGCACAGAGTAATCGTTTGGCCCGACCCCCGGGACTGAGGGGAGACACTCTGACTTGTGAGTCCATTTTACCCCTGGCAACATGGTTCAGGCCACTGACTAGAAGCACTGCTTCAGTGCCCACAGTACTCTCAGAGGAAGTGACCTCAATACATCCAATAAGCCTGCTCGCAGAAGCGCGACAGCTGCAGAAGATTGGAGACACACCAGGTTTCTTATCTCAGACACTGCTAAAATGAGAAAGTACATTGTTTTGGTGGTGTAAATGTCACAGGAGGAATGGTTCAAAGTTTTCTCATGAAGCTGTTATCTAAAAGGCATCTGCTAATTAAAAAAGCCAACTGCCAAGATTTCATTTTGATTGTAAGGAAAGTAAAATAATAATTTCATTGTAATACACTGAATTTTGATAGTTACTAAAATGTAACCACAAACTTTGATCTTGAGCATAAAGTAATTTAATTGGGTCTCTGTATCCAAAGAAAAAACTTAATGAATTTGTTATTTATCTCACTAACTTAAAGCTGCATTGTTCAATGTTTTTATGGCAAATAGGGTTACTTGGTTAATCCATAAAATGAGTGAAATATGGACACTAGGAAGCTGCACCCTTATACTGTACAGGTGAAACAAACAGACTTATATATACTAATTAGTGGTAACTGAAGCATCTTCGGCTGCTCCCTTGTATTTCCCCAAGGGGTTATCACAGCAGATGAATCCATAGAGATAATGTGGCAGAAATTTCATGCTGGATCACCTCCTGACACTGGGATATTTTGCAGTTAAATGTGCAAACCACTATACTAAGTAACAGATAGATGAGAATGTAAAACTTCACCCACCAAAGCAGGCCAAAACCACTTTTTGTATCAGTTTGAAAACATGCTTCTCAATCCTTTAGGGTTGGACATTTTAACATGGGAGTGGGTCTAATACAGGGGCGATGCTAGGATCAGATATTTAGGGGAGCTCCTGCATATATTGCCTTGTGATTAGTGCATTAATAAAACAATAATACTTAATGGATTATTTTTTATTAAAATGAATACCAATTATAATAACAATATGGAATATGCTGCTTATAAACAAATTCAATGCCTTTTTACCCCTTCCATTAAGTACACATTACAATGTAACTTTCAAAAGCAACCTAATTAGCTGGATAGTTGATTGCAGTGTCTAAGCATAACTCACAGATTTTAATATAATACACCTGTTTTAGGGTGGACCCTTGAGGTAATGAAACCTGATGACCACAATTTTCAAATTTAAATATCATTTTTCAGCAGATTCATCTTCTTCCGCTTATCCAATTCAGGGTCGTGGGGGGTGCTGGAGCTTATCCTAGCTATCAAAGGGTGAAGGGTGGGGTACACCCTGGACAGGTCACCAGTCTGTCGCAGAGCCAGTGCAGAGAGACAGACAACCATTCATACAATGGTCAATTTAGAATCACCGATTAACCTAGCCCCCTTTACATGTCTTTGGACTGTGGGAGGAAGCCGGAGCACCTGGAGAGAACCCATGCAAGGAGAACAACCCACACAGGGGCCTAGGCTAGGCGGCTGTTGGATTTGAACCCGGACCCTCTTGCTGTGAGGCAACGAATCTAACCGCCGTGCTGCCAGCGAAGCAGATACAGGGGAAGTGGCCAACATGGGAGCAGTCCACCAAATCATCAAGCAATTAAAGTAGCATCATTCAGTACAGAAACTGGCAAATCAGGTTGCCTTTCCATGCACCAGTGCAAGAAGCAAACTGATTAGAGATTTATTTTTACACTTAAGTTTTTGAGTTCATACAAACCCTCCCTTTATTGTTGAACTCAACACAGGGCATCAGGTAGGCTACCCCTGAGTGAACAACAGATTTGTAGTCTGTCACTTCAGTGGAGAGGCAGCCATCCTGTTCAAGCCATGTTTAGAAAGACATGGGCCCTGTCGTGAACCCCACCACCACAGTGAAGTCCTTTCAACTGGACAGAGCTAAAAAATAATTTGCCAATGTACACTATATTGTGTAATGATGTCAGAAAATATTAATAAAATGCATTACTATTGCTACTGTTATATTTATGGGTGCTAAACAGTAATGAGTGATCATGAGTGATTGTTATAGACATTTGAGTTTAAAAATTCACACTATCCACTTCAGCCACAGACTGCAATAAAGGCCTGAACTGGCACTACGATCAGAAATTAAAATGTTACGTTTATGCCTTTTTTTCTGTTATTTAGGTTTGACCTCTAGTTGGATCAGCATGTACATTTAAGTTCTGTTTGAACTGATTGTACTAACAAACAGATGTGCAATTGCAAAATTGCAACTTGTACAAATATTTTTCATTTGTTCACAAAATATAATGCACAGTTACAGATTTCCTTACATATTTGATCTTAATGTTTTTACATTTACACAGGTCAGTGCATTCGGATAAAAAAAATTGTGACACACAGCTACAGTGCTTGTGGCCCTATTTTAATTCCATAGATAAAATGGCCAGATATTTCACTGGGATTGGTAAATACTGGACTTGCATTTATCAAACTGACACAAACATGACCAGACAACGTCTGTTTGCTTTGTACAATCATTTCGGCATTGAATAGACCCTCAGCTGCTCCACTGCATTTCCCCCAAGGGATTGCCACAGCGGATTAATACACATTGGTAATTTGATATAAATTTTACACTGGATGCCCTTCCTCTTTGGCAAGAGAGGGCTTGTGTTTCTACTTGGAATTGAACCCAGGACCTTTCATTTGTAAGGCAAATGTGTAAACCACTACACTACAGGGACACTTCATGTCAGTATTAAATGTTTATTGTTACTGACACGTCTCAGCAAAGGACAGCTGTACTATTGTACTGTACTGTAAGTCTTTTATATAGAAGGATCTTCTCAGGGTCTGTGGGGAATATTAGTGAGCAAGGTTTAAAATATCCCATGGTCTCTACTGGAAGGATAAAGATCTGGATTTGCACGGTGTTTCCTTTGACAGCTTTTGTCGCTTTACTGCTGCTGTCATGATGAGGTAGTACCGTAGCTGATAAGACAGAAATCAATCAGTGATTCCGTCTACATGAAGCCAATCCTTCACCTATGGCCTCTCCATGGGAACCAAGTAAATTTCAGAGCTCTTTGCACTGTGAAAAATGTTGAGGTAACATACTGAGCCGCAGGAGCTGATTTGTGCTGATTAGTAGGCCCATGTGACTGTGGGCACCACGTCCAGGTGATTGTGTGGGATCCTGCATTTGGCACTTCTTACTGTTGTTTTTCACCAAGATGTTAATCATCCAGCATGCGCCGGAGGCATGATTAAATGTCACACAGCTCCCTCAGCTTTGGCCCTCTCACTGTGAATAAACCTTTCTCACCCACAGGCAGACAGGGCCAGAAGTCTGCAGCCACACTCCGAACAGCCTGGGCTACACAGAGCCACAGCTCCCCCTACAGGCGACAGAACAAAAGACAACAACAACTTACAAAGTCAATTATCGTTTCACTTGTCCCAACACAAACAACTTAAGGTTTCATGAGAAATTTGTCACTGATAGTCAGCAAACAATGCTACAGACTTGCAACTGGCATCAAATTGTAACAGAAATTCTGCTGATTCAGTTGAGTGCCAAGAGATTTCGCATATCTTCATTAGTTATGGAGTTAGATCCAGAAGAAAACCACCAAAAATGTGTATATCTTTTGAACTAATCGTGATATCACTATGCTAATATGTACTAGTGGGTCAGTTTTCATCATCAAGGAATCACATTATGGGGGTAAAATTATTATTATGGTACTGTTGTTTTCAGGGGTAATGGTATCATGGGGAACTCTTACGGCCTTGGTGGAGATTTGTACTCTCTGAGTGCTACTAGTTTTTAGCTTATCCAGCCGAAGGACTGATGAGCTAATGCCATGACAAGGTGTCGTTCCGCCCTTCTACAGTTAACAAAAATTGCTACTCCTCTCACAATATTGGTCAGATTTTAGTGAAACTTGTACACAATGATCACCTAAAGGATCTTCACCCAAACTTCATTCAAGTTCAAGCAAGTTGAACAGGATAGTTGTGGTTTTACAGGCACTTTTCCATTTTCACTAGAATTGTCACAGTGAGTGCATGTGTGTGTCCCTCTGTCATCTATAGACAATTGCCACCATTGTGTTTATTTATAACATAATAATGGCTTAAGCTAGGTTAGGGCTGTGGCACTAGCATAACATTGGGTCCTGGTGGGCAGTGATAGAGCAACAACCTGGCTTTCCAACACGATCAGCACAACTTCCCATTTTTATGAACTCGGTCAATTCACAACGTTCCACTGCGCTGGAAGATTTTTGATGGTTCTCTTCTTTATAAGAGAAGGTACATGACCTGTGCAGTGTGTACTTCCGGTCCCTTCTTGTTTCTAACGTGGGTACAACAACATTACTTTAATGCATTGTGCAGTACAGATTTTTCTGTTGAAATTAAATATAATGTCACACTGTTGTGCAGCGTTTGACTGCAACAGCCACTGTTACAGACACAAAGTGTCTTTCCATTGGTTTCGAGCTCAAACAGAGAGGAGGACTGCCTGGATCCAAGCAGTGAAGTGTCAGAAGCCAGACAGATCTTCCTGGACCCCTGTGAAATGTACCCTGTTATGCGGGCTCCTTTGTGTATCGTAATATAAAGTTTTTACTTCGAGACTCCGTGCATTCATTGTTCACATGTCTAGACTGTCAATGGCATATTTTCAGCATGGCTGCACCATAAATAATTTGATTACTTGTGTTTAAAGGAAGTTCCCTCCATTTCCATAATGAAATATAATAATATCAATTACAAACTTTTAAAGTATAAACTATATCCTTTTAAGGCCCAGTAACTTGTTTACCATTAGAAAAAGTAATAATTGTAATGTTTATTTATAGCTGAAACAGTATATTGGATATATTGGTGTATAATGAACTTTTTATGTTGAGCAGTAATAACCAAATTTATATGTACCAGATAATTTGGTTCAAGGGCAGCTCTAATTTGGAAATGTTTATTGTGTTGTAAGTTGTGTAAATGTGTAAGCGTGTAATTCTTGGCAGGGCTATATTAACTGATTAGATGAGGTTACATCCTGCTCAACAGTTACTGTTGTTCATCTGACTAAAATGTTGTCAACTGAATTACAGTTATGTCTGTAGTTAACACAGCTGCATGCAACGTACTCATGGGTCATATTTCCCCTCCTGACTTATTGATGACCACTTAATATAACTATATGATAAACTATATTCAAATATACAATACGTTAGCAGACTTAAAAGTGATTTTTATATGACTGTCAGAAGGACCCATCTGAGTTGTTTACGTACTACTAGCTGTTGCCAAGTGTTTGTTATACCCGCAGCAAATTATTCAAAATGGTGCAAAACTGGAAGTCAGTCATCACGTACCTTCTCTTGGAGACCTACTGTTAATAGCGCTGTGATAGCTTGAAATATTGCTCTGCCATACATGTTGCATACCATATGTATTCAGGGGAGTAGCCCTGTTGGTTAACTCCCACATTAGGAAGGCGTAGTTGGCACCTTTCTATTACCATTATATATATGATCAATGTATGACATGCTATGTTCACAGATTTTCATCATTTTTACAACCATGGTTACTACTGATCACATAGTCATAATACTCCTGAACTCAAACACTTTCATTTGGTGGTGAACTAAAGGAATTTGTCCAGGGCATGACTGTTTGGAAACCAACTTGGCTTTTTAATGGATTTTAATTCTCATTAATTTGTGAAATACAGCCAATCAGTGACCACAAAACTTATCCCTTTCTTTCTGTACTTCACACATTACAACAACCTGTGAATTGTGGTGGATCTTCACCTAGATGCGCTATTAGGTCATTAGGTCCTGGCTCATATAACAGGGAAAACAGTCTCTTAATAAAAGTGTCCTGGCCAAGACAGGCAGCAGTTCTATCAGCAGTGGATGCATGCACATACACACAATAATAAAATATAAACATTACCATTAAGGAAACCTAAAATAACAGAAATTGTCAAGCTTTGGGTCAAAAGCAATATTAAGCATTATCCCTCAGAAGTGAAGGCACACACGTCTGCATTTTATACAGACCTGAAAGATTTTCCTCTTAATACTTGCCATGTATTGTGGAGGGATTGTCAGATGAACTGCCTACCTGTATGCCCAGCCTGTTATGCCATCATACCAGTAGCTGTTAACAGATCTACTACTAGTTTTTCAAAAGGTCCCTAGGGTGCACTCGTAGCTTGCTTAAACAGGCTTTTTTATGCACCTCGGGGAGGAAATAAACAGCAAAACATCATTATATCAGAAACATTCTCTTCCTTATAAGGTTGTTTTTTCAAACCACACTGACACATTGCTGTTTTACAAGAGTCTTACAGTAGAATGTGTTATGGATGTGGCCTGTTTGCCTCTGTTCTTTTTTCTTTTGTGTTACTTGTATTTTATGTGTTCTAACATGTATAACTCTGTTAGGTGAAGATATTCGTGGTGCCACTTTGCCTAGGACTCAGTGGAACACAAGATTGATTATATCATATCAAGTGGCTGGACATCAAACAGGAGATTTATGAAATGGGTAGCATCATTTTTTTTATACTGAGGTCATGAAAAGCAACATTTATTTATAGAAAAAGCAATTGAATATATGCACTACAGCGTTCACTTCTTAAACAGAGGCACAGGAAGCAGAATGACAGTCTTTATATAATGGTACATCAGATATACATTTAGAAAATTGCTGTAAAATGTGTTTTACAGCTATAGCTATGATGTTGGTAGCTAAAATCTTAAGAAAGTCTTAATTTAAAAAGACAAAAAATAGACAAGTATATAAAAGGATTCCTAACTTCAATCACATGTCACATTTTGGAATTTTTCAGAAGTATCATTATTACATACAATGCATTTAGAAAATACTTATATGTGTGTTGCAGAATTAATTTTAATTAAATGACATTTCATTCTCACCCATCAATCTAAATATGACCGACACTGATTAAACAGGTTTAGAACCTCCTCTTATTTGGAGAGTTTAATTCACAATGGATGTCAGGCTAAAATCCAAACCATGAAATCTAAAGAAGTCTCTGTAGAGCTTCACTATAAAACCACAGTCAGAGACAGATATATTGAGCTGTTAAAATATCAAATTTTCACTGCACTATTGTTGTGGTCACATTGATTTTTGACGATTTACTTATTATATCAATAATATAATATAGTGGTAAGTAACTCAAGATAATATTTCTTTCCCTCTTAATGTTATTTTTTTTAATAATCTTATTACTCATTCCTCTGATGAAGTATCTGACTGGAGTAGGCAGTAGTCAACTGATGCATTTTGTGCAGAAGAAGCAAATGAAGCGTCAAACACCCCTTTTATGGGAGCACGCACAGATCCTGAAGCAGAAAGCCTGGGTTGACTAAGAAAGTTGAATATCACCTTAATGATATCTAACTGGGGTTTTAGGATTCATCAAGCCCACCAATGAAGAGAAAGCCTGGCTATTTTGATTTTACTTCTGCTTCATAGTATACCCTGTTAGGGCAAGGTAAGAAAAACCTTGGTAAACCTTTTAGTGCATCAGTAATGATGAAATTAGCGAAGTTTGGATTGGCTGGAACGCTTCCTTGAGTTGGAAGTCAAGCCAAATTGATTTGCTGAGTAAGACGGGCTTTGGTCAGGGAGGTGACCAAGAACCCAACACTAACAGAGATTCAGAAGTTTCCTACAGACAGGTGAGCATTGGACGTAAACTGACAGGGACGTCTTTTCAATGTAATAAATTAAACTGAAAACTACAAAACCATAGTGCTAAAAATCTAAATATGGCTAAACAGCTTCGGCAGGTCCACTGCTAAAATACATAAAATTAGAGATACATGATTTACAAGTTGCATGTAAATATTTAAAATTTAATATTTAACTTGAAAACTTGTAAAATACATCCATGGGAGCTATTGCAATTTTCTTTTATAGAGCTTCCACTATTCACACAGTCCTCCTACCACGACGCATTATTTCTTCAGTGTTTAGTTGGCGAGTGCACTCTTGCAGGTCTGTTGTGATCTTACTTGCTTCAGGCCGGTCTTCTGGATTTACATTTAGCATTGAGATAATTATGATATACTGCAGCATAGAAAGAACAACAAACCATTAGTTAAAAACAATTCATCACATGCTAAGGCTTAATAAATTAGTCAAACTGCATTATTTCTAACACTCCATGTAATATTTTCCATCAGAAGGTATATGATATAAATACAGAGAGTCCAATATCGACCCTTTTACAGCAGTCTTGTTCCTCATCACTGTAAATCTTGCTTGGGCTCCAAGGCCAAGCAAGATTTACAGTGATACGGTTGATGCTACACGCACTTCACTTGCTTCTGTAACCAGTACAATTCTCAGCTGTGCTAACATAACTAAAAATGGGCTTTTTAAAAATTGTCAATTAGCCTTTCAACATAATAAATCTGCCGTAAGTAACATAACACAATGTGCCACTGGAACACAGGAGTGGTGGTTTGCTGGAATTGGCCTCTGTACACTTATGCAAATATTCCATAAAAAAATTAATAGTCAAACGCAATTTTCTTTCATAAAACATTTTGAAGTGACCCAAACTTTTGAGCTTTCCAACCCCTTCCACTTGTGAAACTATTTAGTAAACCAGCACATGTCAGAAATACTGAGAAAATATTGCTATACCTCTGGGGTAAAACTGTGTGCAAACCCTTGGGGAAGCTTCTGTCTTCTGACGTCATCCCAAATCTGAAATGTTTAATGAACAATTAAATACGTATCATGTTACTTACTACGAATAACAAACTGCCATGCACAGTTTTTAATTGTGACTCAACAACCAACCTTGACTCTTTCATGGGAAGTGGAGATTGCCCAAAGAAGCTCAAAGTAGATCAGCCCCAGTGGAAATACATCAACCTTTCTGTCATAAGTCTTCTCACTCTGATGTGTTAAAGCAAGTATACAGTGTTAACAAGAAACCAGCTAAATGTCTCTTCTTCATCACCACATATTACAACACAGCCTATCCTCATTAAGCTACTGTACACCATCAGTTTTACTATTCCAGTCATCAAAGGCTTAACATACATGGATCAATGTTTTAACATTGTAGTCTGAGTTGAACTCAGCAGAACTACATTCAAAAATTTAGAAAACTGGAAAAAATATATAACTTTTAATAACAATATTTACATTATCCATTTTCCTCCTCATATCCAGTTCAGGGTCTATCGCAGCTGTCATGAGGTGAGAAGTAGGGTAAATCCTGGAGAGTCTGCCAATTGCAGTGCGACAACCAGTCGTGCTCACACTCACAATTTTCAATCACCAATTAACCTAATCAGCATGTCTTTGGTTTGGACTGTGGGATAAAGATGGAGTACCCAGAGAGCCCATGGAGACACAAGGAGAACATGCAAACACAAACCCATGACCTTCTTGCCGTGAGGCCACAGTGTTATCTACTGCACCAGTGTAATACTGCTTTGTAGACGTACTCTTACATGATAAACACGTCCAATGTTTCAAATAATCAAGTCAGCATATACACTGCTCAGAAAATTAAAAGAACACTTTTTAATCACAGTATAGCATCAAGCCAATTAAACTTCTGAGATCTAGATCTGGTCACTTATGTAGCAGAGGGGGTTGTTAATCAGTTTCACTTGCTTTAATGTTAATGA
Organism: Etroplus canarensis; assembly: GCA_015106775.1. Lineage (NCBI taxonomy): Eukaryota > Metazoa > Chordata > Actinopteri > Cichliformes > Cichlidae > Etroplus > Etroplus canarensis. The sequence goes on from VUQH01048012.1 coordinate 17,541, forward strand.
AATCAACAACAGGTGCACTAGAGGGGCAATGATGAGACGGCCCCTGTAAGAGGGCTGCAGATGCGGTGGAGGAAACACACTGGGAGGCGAACACTCTCTTCACCCGTTGTGCAATTTATTTACAGTGTTGACAATAACAGTGCAGCTCAGGTTGGTGGTTTGGACAACCAAAGAAAACTATACAAAAATAAACTTCAACTGTTCAAAAAAATAAATAAAAAGAAATTCAGCAATTAACTAAACAAAAACCTTATGACTAGGCCCATGGCTAATGGGCAACTAGCCAGCACTTCCCTCTTGCAGTGCCACCCTCAACAACTCTCTCAGGAGCATAGATCCAGGCTTATAAAGCTTAAGCCCCTCCCCAGAACAAACCATGCAGATACTTTAACAATTAACTTACATGGTGAATGATTTTTATACAAAAGCATAAAGAGACATCCCCTTTACTATTATGAGGTTTTTATTCAAAAACCATTAGGATACAAGTTGATTTATAATATTAAAAAGACTATTTGCAAAAAATAGAAAAACTCCCCTCTATTCCCCCACCACTTGGTAGGCTCCAAATCCCCCCTACTATAAAAAGGTTTAGAACCTGCCATTTCCTGTTTGCCAGTCTAAACCTCCAAGATGGTGGCAACAAGGAGCAGAGCAACCCTCAGACATTCTGGTAATACTGAAAATTAAATTCACTTTGAACAATAAATGGTTTTGAATGTGTGGGCCCACTGAGTAGTTATTTCAACGTATGGAAATATGACAATGACAGCTTTTCAGAAAATTACCAAAAGCTAAGGTCAGAGATAAATTAATACGACTTCAAACCAATCAATGATTAAATTGTCAATAGTAGCATTGGCCTCACATCCACAACTAAAACAACAAGTCCACTTTGCCGGCTAGATGTAACAATAAAGTAGAAGCTGTCATTTTAGTGTACTGTGGGCCATACACTAAGTCAGTCCCCTATAGGGCACGGGTTACCCCCGTGACAGACCCCAAAT
>VUQH01048023.1:0-30200 GCA_015106775.1 Etroplus canarensis
AAAAAGATTTTGATAAACTCTGGGAACCATATATGAATATGATGACAAATGAAAGTGTTAGATTTTTCTGAAATGATTTAAGAATGCTGTAAAACGTAGCCCCCATTTTCTTTCTCCCCCCCCTTTTTAAAATTATTATTATTATTATGTTTATTTATTTATCTAATTTTTTTGTTTTTCTTAATTTATTTTTATTTTTTCTATTTTTTTTTTTGTGTGTAGTGGGTATGTGGGTATATGTATGTATGTATGTGTATATGTTATGTGTTTGTGAAATAATTTTGAAAAAGACAATAAATATATTGGCAAAAAAAAACTGTGGCTGTCGCAGCCAAACGCTGCACAATAGTGCGATATCATATTTAATTTCAACAGAAAACTCCGTACTGTGCAGTGCATTGAAGTAGCATTGCTATTCATTGTTGTACCCCCATTAGCGACAAGACAGGAGTGTAATTGTTGGATTCAGATTACAGACTATGAACTGACAAAGGTTTTTTTTATTGGAATCGCCACGCCTCTACCCGGTCCGCGGAAAAATTTTCATGCATGAAACCGGTCCTTGGTACAAAAAAGGTTGGGGACCACTGCTCTAGAGGGTTTAGGTCAGGTGAGGAAGGGGACCATGTCATTATTCTTTCATCTTTTAGGGGCCTTTACTGGCCAGCCATGCAGTGGAGTACTTTGATTCACGACATGGAGCATTGTCCTGCATAAAAATGATTGTCTCCTTGAAAGATGCAGACTTTTTCCTAAACCACTGCGTGAAGAGAGTGTCTTCTAGAAACTTGCAGTAGGTTTGGGAGTTGAGTTTGAGTCCATCTTCAACCCGAAAAAGTCCAACAAGCTCATCTTTAATAATTTCAGCCCATACCAGTACCCCACCTCCATCTTGCTGGCGTCTGAGTTGGAGTGGAGCTCTATGCCTATTGCTGATCCAGCTGTGGGCCCATTGATCTGGCCCATCAAGACTCGCTCTCATCTCATTAAGCCATAAAACCTTTGAAAAATCTGTCTTCAGATATTTCTTGGCCCAGTCTTGGCATTTCAACTTGTCTTGTTCAGTGGTGGTCGGGTTTCAGCCTTCCTTGCCTAGGCCATGTCTCTGAGCACTGAACACCTTGTACTTCTGGACGCTCCAGGTATGTTGTAGTTCTGGAATATGACAGCACTGGAGGATAATGGGTTCCTGGTAGCTTCACTTTTGATTCTTCTCAAATATTTGGCAGTTAATTTGCGTCTTTTTCTCTCAACGTATTTCTTGCGACCCTTTTGGGTATTTGCAACAAAACGTTTAATGGTTCTGTGGTCATGTCCTAATATCTTGGCAATTTCAAGAGTGCTGCATCCCTCTGAAAGATTTTTTTAATAGTTTTTGACTTTTCAGAGTCTGTTAGAGCTCTTTTCTGGCCCATTTTGCCTGAGGAAAAGAAGCTGCCTAATAACTGTGCACTCCTGATATAGGGTGTTGATCACCTCATATGCTTAAATCCAATAGGCATTCAAGTTTATACAGCTTGGAGTTGGAAAGTATGCATAAAAATGACGATATGGTCAAAGTGCTCACTTGCCTGATAGTTGTGCACATAGTGTATTGTGCAATACAGCCAAACAGTGACAAGAAAATGTATCACTTTCTTTCTGTACTTCACACATTACAGTAAACTGTAAATTGTGATTATGAGCAAGATAAGCTACTACGTCACTGACATTCTGGTTAATTAGTCACAGAAAATGCCTCTTAAGTAGTCAATATGCTTGGCTCTTGAATGAAAGGATGAGTTGCACAGAAAGTTAGGCCTAGTTCTCTTGATTTGAAACAGAAATGAAAAGTATAGGGGTTAAATTTTATAGAGGGTAAATTTAGCATGAAGCAGACTTTGCCATCAATGTTACAGTGAACTGCCCATCCCACAGTTCCTAAATAGCTTTCAATTTTCTTCAGTTGTTTTACTCTGTTATTATGTTGTGTAGTATTCACACAAGACATAGAAATCTTTGAGAATTCCAAACAGCTCCTGTAAATTTAGCTCTAATATTATTTTATTTGATACAAGACTAAGCAGTACTAAAATCTTTTTTAAAGTCCATTTTCTTAACCACTTATCCAATCTAGAGTTATGAGGGGGTGGAGCATATCCCAGATGTCACAAGGTGAGAATTGGGGTACACACTGTACAGGTTCGTAGACCATCACAGGATTCTAAATATATGACTATTTGAAATTTGATAGGACTCATGCCTCTGCCATGGGGGCATTACCACTACACTACTAAGTTTACTGGGCTGCTGGATCCTTGCCAATGCACCGACCAGGCATTACATTATGATCACTGGCACGTGAAGTGAATAACACTGAATATCTCTTCATCATGGCACTTATTAGTGGGTGGGATAAATTAAGCAACAAGTGAACTTTTTGTCTTCAAAGTTGATGTGTTAGAAGCAGAAAAATGGGATAGCTTAAGGATTTGAGTGAGTTTGACAAGGGCCAAATTGTGATGACTAGACAACTGGGTCAGATCATCTCCAAAACTATAGCTCTTGTGGAGTGTTCCTGGTTTGCAGTGGTCAGTATCTATCAGAACAGGTCCAGGGAAGGAACAGTGGTGAACTGGTGGAGTCCATGCCTCAGCGGGTCAAGGCTGTTTTAGCAGCAAAAGGGGAACCAACATGATATTAGGCAGGTAATCATAATGTTATGCCTGATCTGTGTATTTGTTAAGTTTAATCACTATGATAGGTTAAAAAGAATGCCAAAGGTCAAGGTAAAATGCAGCTGCAGTAGAAATAAAATTTCTGTAGGTGGTGATTCATTTGTAAGAGCTTTATCAAAATTTGTGTGGCTACTCATTATAATGGTATGAGTGGTGGAAGAAATTCAAGACTGATAGCAAAGGTAAAAAATTTACCACTACAGAAGCTGACTTGTTTGGTGTATCTTTTCCAAACTTTGTTAGTTCATACCTATGATGAGTAAATGTGCCGTTAAGTTTTATGAGATTGTCTGGTCAAAAGTCAAAGTCACACAGTGGAGGTATACCAGCCGATTCTTAAGCATCATGAACTCCTGTTTTTGATTCTCTGGCATTATTGAATGATTTTTGGGGACTGTTGCTCAGACCAAAAGTAAATGAATAAATAAGCTGAAATTACCCCAATTTGGTACGTAAAATTGTGAGGGAAAGTCTCTATTTATGTCTATCTCTAGACACAAGTAGAGACTTTTTTTGCTGTTTCTGTCACAAAAGGTTTTAACAGGATAAGGTTGTTAGCCCTGTTCCTAACCCCAACCTGGAGGTTACCAAATGATTCAATAAGTAATGAATCTACATACAGTAATCTTATTGAAGCAACTTAATTTCTTGTATCAGTATGGTTGCCCTCTGCTGCTTAATGCACTGCTAATGTAATTATGCCACAGACTTACAGTTCTGTTTTTTCTACACATAAAGTGTCTGAACACTCATTTATGACAGATGCTTTAATTCAAATATACATGTGCATTCATATGGTTTAATCACAGATGAACGAGTGCATCTCTGTAAATGATAATATTTGAATTCACATGGTATGATCAATTACATGTAAATGTGGGTTGATACCCATGCTTTATCTCATGCTGAAGAAAGCGCACACTGTTAGAGATGCTCCCAGGCTCACACATATGTTCTAAATTACACTGCCGTGCTGCACAGTGAATGTGCTTATTGTAGCCTTAACAAACAGAGACAGACATTAGCTTTGTGTAGTTTTATAATAGAATACATCTTAAGATACTAAATTTACACATACGTACTTGATCTTAGTTGCAAAGTGAAGCGATGCACCATAAGAAACATGTAAATTTACCTGCATACATACACACTGTATACGCACTGTGGGAGGTCTCGTTTTCTTTCTGCAGCGTAAACAGATCCTCTGGTGTCGTGTCAGGACCAAGCTTTATGCTTTGACTCTGGTAGCAGGCTCCTGGTGTTTTGTTACCTGACCCCTGCTATGAGGCTGTGCTCAGAGGAAACGGAGAATGAAGTTACTGCATGGACTCAAGCTAACTCAATAAACTCACTGTTACACACCCACATCCCCACATATGTTGCCTTGAAATGGAAGCTTTAAGTTTTTTGTAAGTGATGTGAGCATTAAGAACAGCCGAAGTTGGAAAGACTTGCCTGATGTCTTCCACGCTTTTGATATAAAGGCCACTCCTGTCAGATTAAAAAAAGGAGGCTAAAATTTGCACCAGCTCACCAAAATTGAACAACAGAAGATTGAAAAAATGTTGTGAGGTATGATGAGTCTCAATTTCTGTTGTGACATTTGGATGGTAGGGTCAGAATTTGACGTAAACAACATGAAAACATGGATCCATCCTGCCTTGTTCTGCTGGTGGTGCTTGTGGTGGTAGTAGAATGGTGTGGAGGATGTTTTCTTGGCACACTTTGGACCCCTTAGTACCAACTGAACATCATTTTAACACCATAGCTGACCTATACATCGTGGCTGACCTTGTCTATCCATTTATGACCACCATCTTCTGATGCTGCTTCCATCAGGATAATCTGTCATGTTACAAAGCTCAAATCACCTCAAACCGGTTCCTTAAACATGATAGCAAGTTTTCATGGATGTGATGGAATAGGAGATTAACATCATGGGTGTGCAGCCAATAAATTTGCAGCAACTGTGCAATGCTATTGTGTCAACATGGACTAAAATCTCTGATGAATGTTTCCAGCACTTTGTTGAATCCGTGACACAAAGAATTAAGGAATGTCCTGAAGCCAAAGGGCTGTCAAACCTGGTACAAGCAAGGTGTAATTAATGAAGTGAGGGTACATGTGTAAAGGGTGTGACTGGTATAGGCTATGTTCTCACTATATTTTAAAAATGTTTGTCCCCAGAGTCAGAACAGAATCAGGAATGACAGATTTAAAATATATTGCCCCTTTTTCCTGAAATAATTTACAGAAGGAACTGACATTCCCCAAACTGGTTACGATGGGGGATTTGCAGTCTTTCAAAGGATGAGGAAAACTGTATTCTTGGTAAATGTGATTACTCTTTAAAGTTGCACATAAATTAGTTTTGACCTTGACATTTTATTGCACGCATTCTGGATATTGTTTACTTGTTTGGAGTGTACAACAGTGGGCTTTTTGTCTTACATTGCTGCTCTCTTGGCAGCGACACTCTTGAAAAAGTAATCTCAATGAAACATTTACCTGGATAAATATAGCTTCTAATAATAATAAGAGTTGTTGTAACATACAGGTGTCAAGTACCTGCAATGGATTTACATGGAAATTATTCTTTGAAGACTCCATAAGATGCACAGTGATCTAGAGCACAAAGCCTTTTTAGCCTCTGCTCGGCTTCAATTTAATGCACCTTATATGAACTGCTTCTGTAATCGTAATCTGGGCTAATGGTCATGACCCATGGCAGGATTACGCTGGTGTTTGAAGCTGCTCCTAGCAGCAAACAAGTATTCTTTGTTCGAGGCTTTCCAGGGTTTTCTAAAAATGAAAAAAAGAAAGTCCTTCAGAATGATTGTGACCAGCCATATGTTTCTTATTTCCTCTGCTTATACATTACATTTTGTCATGGTTTGGTAGTTGTGTGCCTTGAACATGTTATGTTGGCTGATCACCTTAGTTGATGAGTAACTCCATAAATAGGACTGTGTAAAAAATACTATGCATGAGTTAGAGGCTTTCTAAACACCACTTTACTTCCACTTTTTTGCTTTTAGTTGGCACAGCAGGTGTGTTCTTCTGTAAAGCCGTGTAATTTGCATTTTGGACCAGGCGTGCTTTTGTGTTTGCTGCATATTCTGTCAGCGTGCAAATAAAGTGTGTCGTCTAAATATTCAATGAAGAAAGAAAGTTGGATTAGTCTGAATTTTAACGGACTCCAGTTGAGTTTTTTTCATAATGTGTTCCCCGTTTTCTAAACTCCACTGTGGCATATACAACAGATGTTGAACTCTGTGGCTACTGAGGAATTTGCTGAACAAATACTGTAATCCTCTGACATCTTGAAGTTTTGTGTTTGTCTGTGTATGTGTGGGCCATGTTTGAATACTTTCTTAATCTTAAATCCAAACATTACCTGTTGATTGAAATAACTCCTGTTGGGATGAGGGTTGTTGCATGCAAATGTCTTGGTGAATATTTGCTGATGAGCAGTCTGGAGAAATTACCCTCCCTCATGTGAAATTTGTGGTTTCCTTTTTGCAAGAAAATTTGCATTCTGTATATGATCTGTCAAAACTGACTCCCTAAACTTACTGCATCATTTTAAGTGAAACCTTTTTGGGAAAGCAGCTTTTCTATGTCATACCTGTTTGTTCCACTTCAGCATCAGTCTTTTTAGTTGTAAGTTGGGTATGTGGGTGTATGCAGAATGAAGAACACAGCTTTAAGATGCCACCTATTGGCAAATCTAATTTCACTTGTCCTTTGGAATCTAAGCCTTTATGGCACTTGTCATTGAAATCCACTAGTTTATGTTCAGCTGGGAAAACCTGTGGAGCTTGATAGAAAATCATAGTTTGCTGTAGGATTAGTTGAAAACTGGTATTAATCTGACTACAAGCTAAGTTTATTTATTGTGTGAAGACATAGAGATCTCGTCCGTACACTATCAGTCCCCATTGGTCTAATTCTGTTCCTGTCAGTCTGTGTGGTCATAATGTTGCCTGATCGGTGTAATTACCAGTCCATTTAACATTTACCATTAGAGTGTCTTTGTCTTTGCATGCAAGAAGCGAGGTCAGGCACATTCTTCTGGACCAAAGCTGACAGACAAAATGAAGCACCCTGGGTACCTTAAAACCCACTGAGCTGGCTTACCCGTTTGGCTGCCCACTGTTCAGCCTACACAATGGCAGAATGGTCCACATTTATCTGTAAGGAAACTAGCCATTATGTCAGCCAATTGAACAGGCTGCAGGCCAGACTTTGTTCAGGCAGTTGGTCAATACATTTGATAACCCACCAGGCAGGCGGGCTGCTTGCAGTCAATATGACCAGCTGATCAGTAATCTATTCTGAGATGTCAAATGAGCAGTTGGTCTGTGCAGTTCCAGTGAAGAATAATTAATTATAAAGCCAGAAATTCATTATACTTCACAGGAGCTGCACAGAGATTCTGACTAACTACATTACTCAAACCAGCCAAAAATTTATTCTGTCACTGGTAGCAGGAAGTGTTATGTTGCTATGATTGGAGGATTCACACTAACCCAGTCTAATTTGTTAAAGTAATTTGATATTTCCTCAGCTCACTGTTACAACCACCTATGCAGGCAAAAGGGACTGTTTTGATTTTTCAGAGCATAGCAATGCAGCTCCTAGTTTAATACCAATAAATCGTTTATTCTTTGACAAAGGTTGTCTTTGAATTTGAGTAGACCATATTTCATATTTTCTGTTCTTACTTCAACAGTGTGTTGTAAATTGTGTTTTTGCATTGACACTTTAATTATTTTCTAACCCAACATATTTTAAGAGCTTTTCAGCGCTGCATCTGTTATACGTATTCTCTCAACTTTTTATTTATTTATTTATTTTACCTCTCTTGGTCTGTTAAGCAGCACTTTCAAGTTAAATGTGATTCTTATGAAAAATAATTGGATATTTACCAGTTAATTTAAAAACTTGTCTTGCTCTTCTTGTAGTACATCAATGGTGGGAACCTGGAGCAGCTTCTAGACAGCAACAAACACCTTAGTTGGCCAACTAGGGTGAAATTAGCCTGTGATATTGCCAGTGGTCTGGCCTACCTGCACTCCAAAGGCATTTTCCACCGGGACCTCACCTCCAAGGTTTGCAAGATGGGCTAATTTTTTATTAAGAAGAGAAACAGTAGCTAAAAGTGGCCTGCTTGTGGCCCCAGAGAAAAATGTAGTAACTAAACACTTGAACACTTTTGTTTGGATATCTCCAGAATATTTTTTTTTCCAAGAACCGCTGTGTTATATTTCTTGCAAGTGTTTCCTTTGGCTGGTAGTATAATATACTAGTTGGTTTTAAAAGATAATAGTGCACAACTCCTGCAGTGTTTTATTCTAGGATAATAAGGCAACTCAGACTTTATTATCCTTTTTAGTGTTACTTAAAGATGTCAAAATAAGATAGAAATGTTTAATTGCGTCTTTGTAACACAGTTTTTGATCCTTTTATTCCTAAACCTGCCGACCTCTTTGTAAAGAACACTGCAACTGTCAGATGGGGTATTTTGTACCAAGCAGCTTCTAGTTTTCCAACTTGACCCAGACCCATGTTGGCACAGTGCGGGAACATGAACAGTATGCACTCTGCTGTAAAATCGTATCTATTTCCCCTCTCAGCTTAGAGTTCTTCATCTGTTAAAGAATAAACTAGTGCCTGGAACAAAGTCAAAGTGGTTTGTTATAAAACTTTCACTTAAACAGATTAAAAGACGACAACGTTTTTGTAGTTGACTTCAGTTTCCCCATGGAATTACTGAAGTATTTTTATTCTGATTCTGTTATATTATGTTCTCAAAGCCTTGCATATTATAGTTCCTCAAGTTAATACAAAGTCTGCTTGCTTTGACTCATACCTCAGTCAAGGAAGTAAATGAACAAAGGAACATTGTCTGGTTTGTATTCATTTAATGCTATGTACTAATCCAAAGACTCTCCTCTTCCTGTATTCCATCCTCTTTTGGCGGTATTATACTATAGTTTACAGAGCAACATCTCGGTATACCTCTCATTTAGGAAGAAAAGGAGACAACTTATAAAGGGAGCACAGTGACAGTCTAGCTGTGTACTGGATTGATGTAACGTAAGTTACTCCAATTAGACTGGCATGTATAAATATACCATTAGTACGGAGAACATTAACATTTAGCTCAGCTGAGTAGCTCAGACTACCAAATGTCACCGTTAAGTTACGCAGGGGTGTGCAGATGAAGTCAGGAGTGCATATACTGTTTTAGTACATTAAAATCTCAAGTTTGTGTTAATAAGCATTATAGCAACCTTTAACCTAAGGAGGAAGGTTCAAGCTTTCAACGTGTTGGACAGTAATACTGAATTCATGTTCAATAGGAAGTAGAGGTTTTTAGTTCATATCACTAGGTCACAAAATGGTTTGTTGCAACTTCCTCAAGCTAATGTGGTTTTCTATGTTCATAGAACTGCCTGATCAAGAGTGATGACAGCGCCTACACAGCTGTGGTGGGAGACTTTGGCCTGGCAGAAAAGATCCCTACCAATCTGTAAGGAGTCTTCAATGATCTCTACATAGAAAAATGTTCAGGCCTGTATTTTCACTGAAAGAGCAACATTTGGAGGCCCCTTTTCTGTTTTTCTAGCAGTGTTACAGTCATACTCATATTAACACTGAATCATATTTGCGTTGTGATAGGGACTGGCTGTAATGGTGAAGTCACTGATAATAATCACCCAGCGCTAGTTTGATAAAGCTTTTTAACCTCTGTTACTCACTGTTTTTAGTTTTCAGTGACATGTTCACTGTGTTTACGTCACAGCTGTTGTACTCGTACATCTTGTATTACAAACAGTCATTTGTAGCTGTCAAAAATGTCTGTACAACACCTACCAAAGAGTTGGGGAAATGCTGATGAGTGTAACCAAACATTTAGTGGGTAAAAACCACAGATGAAAACCCAGAGCTAAAAGTAGATTGAATTTCAGACAAGCTGACTCAAACTGAAGGTTAACTAGCCAGATGTCTGTTAGTGTGTTACTATACTGAACTTATGTGGTGGTGACTTTGTACGTGTTAGTTTGGCTTAAAACAGATTAATGCCACTGTAAAGCTGTATGGGGCTTCGTTAGTAAAACAGTGTAGCCAGTTTTTCTACAATAAAACGCAAAGACTTGCTTATAGTGGCTATTTAATTAACACCTCTGTGTGTGCCAGATAGTTTATATGATTTAGTCAGTTGGGATGATATGTTTACTGGGTATAACTTTTTTGCCTTGTCTTGATTTGTATTAATTTCAGGAAATACATTTTCATATCGACTCATTTATTTATTATAAATGCTATTCATTATAATGGATAAAAGTGAACGTGTCAGGTCATAAGATCTTTGTTCCAGCCTGTCCTTTGTTCATGTTTGTTTCCCTCTATGTTTTTTGTACTATTCTGTTGTTGTCAGAGCTAACTCATTTAACTCATTTAGAAGTGTTTCTCCTCCTCCTCCTCCTCTTCCTCCTCCTCATAACACTCTCAGGGTTATTTATTGACACATATGTCAGGCACTAACATTAACAGCCACCTCTACAGCTCACATTCTCTGCTTTAGTGTTTTGATAACAGTAGGATACTGTCAGGGCAGTATTTGACTTTTTAATCCTGCAGTAGAACAAAGAATGATGGGTCCTATTTTGTCTTTTCTAAAATATATTCAGGTGGAATGCTGATGAGACAAAGTAATTATTTCTGTAATCCTGCATTCATGTCCATAGGTAAACATTCACGGGTGGTGTTGCACAGAAAGTAGCCACTCCTGTCATTATGTGTTGGTAGGTGAAAAGGTGCAGTTTGTCAGAAAATGAAGAACCTTGAAGTCTTACTTCACCCTGTTTAACTCTTAAGTGGAGCAAAAGTTAACTGAACTTTAAAAAGGTCTGCCTGGTAAACTCTCTCTCTCTATATATATATATATATATCTATATCTATATCTATATATATATATATATATATATATATATATATATATATATAGTTTATATGTGTGTGTGTGTGTGTGTGTGTGTGTGTGTGTGTGCGTGCGTGCGTATGTGTGTACACTTGTGCACACAAACCAAGCTTTGAGAAGAAAAAAAGGCATACACTCACCAGCCACTTAACAGTTACACCTTGGTGGTACCAGGTTGGAGTCCCTCTTGCCTTCAGAACTGCCTTCTTTCTTTATAGCATAGATTCAACGAGGTGCTAGAACTATTCCTTGGAGATTTTGGTTCATATTGGCTTGATATCATTACACAGTTGCTGCAGGTTTGCTGGGTACACATCTATGATGCAAATTTCCAGTTCCACCACATCCCAAAGCTGCTCTATTGGATCACCATAACACTGCCATGAACACCATAACCACTTGCCTGTTGATACAAGGCAAGATACATCCTGACTTTTATTTTGTTTACTCCAAACTGTGACCCTACCATCTGATTGTCACAGCAGAAATTGAAACTCATCACACCATGCAACTGTACAATCTTCTGTTGTTCAATTTTGGTGAGCCCATGTAGCCTCAATTGAAGCCGCAGGAGTGGCACCCGGTGTGGTCTTCTGCTGCTGTAGCTCATCTCCTTCAAGACTGGATGCATTCAGAACTAGAATCAGAATCAGAATACTTTATTAAGAGATTCTCTTCAGTGTACCCTTGTTGTGACAAATGGTTTTTTGATTGTTGAAGCAGAAACAGAGTTCAAGAGTAATCTTAAGCTGCAACGTGTCTTACATTGTCTGGCTTCTTTATGATTATGGCAAGCTGCATATAATCAAACATTCTGTATCTGTTGTGTTTAGCACTGAAGGAGAGAAGCTTTCAGTGGTTGGTTCTCCTTTCTGGATGGCTCCGGAGGTGCTGAGAGATGAACCATATGATGAGAAGGTAGATTTGCCAGCTGTAACAATTGATGTTTGTCTTTAAAGCCAGTGTTGATCTGACCACAGATTGGATTGAACATAAACTTTGATTACATTGATAGACAACATTGATAGATTTGTTTTGACTACACATAAACAAATTAAGTGTTAGGAAAAGCAAAGGCTTATTATTTGATTTGCAGCTACTAATGATATAAGCACAGTTACACTGGTTGGATTATTAAATTTTTATCTTTAGAGCAAATCTTTTGCTCTTTGTGTGCACCTGTGCAATTGTTGATTTTGTTTTTTTCATCTGTTTTCAGGCTGATGTGTTCTCCTATGGAATAATCCTGTGCGAAATCATTGCTAGGATTCAGGCTGACCCTGACTTCCTTCCTCGCACAGAGGTGACTTCTCATCTGCCTTACATCTCTTTTCCAATCATATGATCTTGTAATACTTAGTCTACATGTTTGCACTGTACACAGGCTGATCCTGTTGTTATACGACGATTCTCACCATGTGTACACACTGAAATATTCACTGTTCTTGCAGAATTGAAAAGGAGTCTTAAAACCTTTCCCCACCCTTGTTAGAAAAATGTAACTGAACATCAAATATTTATTGTTAATTCATCTGCTGAAGTTTCTCATTGTGGTAACCTATAAGCTCTCTTTGCACAAGGAAAATATTTGCTGTTTGTAAAGTAAAGGCTCGGAAAATCTTAATATATTGTACAACACACATATTCAAGTAAACTAACATGAATTTAGATTTTCTTCAAGCCTGTTTAGTTCAGCATTTTTCAGTCTTATTTTTAGCTGTATAATACCTTATAATGGCATTAAACGTATAAAATGTATGTATTTAAATCTACAGAAACTTTAATATCTGTCCTGTTTAACATAAAATTCTTTACTAAGCATCTACTATATGGAAGTCAGCAGGAGTGAACTAAGAACGATAGCTGATCATAAGGATAATCCTTTGTATTCCGATGTGAATTGTGCCTTTAAGCCAGGCTTAGAAGTGAATCCAGGTTAATAATAAAGTGGCCGGTCCTTGATAGTCTACAAGCATTAAAAAAACTTGACAGTCAGCAGTACCATGTCAGAGGGATTAGTCTGACATGAAGCTGGCTTTGGCAGTGGAGTTACAGTATGTCAAACATCTGATGAAGCTCTGTTAGTCTCCATTTTTATCCCCATTACAATATGAATTTCCTGTTTGCTCTTCATATAGCTTATACTTCTTTGTCCCTCTGTCTCTCTCCACTTCGTCCACCTGACTAGAACTTCGGCCTGGACTATCACACGTTCCAGCACATGGTTGGAGACTGTCCACCTGACTTCCTCCAGCTGGCCTTTAACTGCTGCAATGTGAGTCTAATATTTGAGTGATCCAACCACTCTTTCTTAGTCTTTCTCATTTCAGAAGTAATAAAAGTTCAAAGTAGGATTCAGATACTGAGGTCAGCATATTCCCACTTAATCCCCTTGAGACAAAAGCCCAGGCTTCAGGTTGCTGTAAATGCTGAATATCAGGCAGTTTTTAGCACATCTGGCTGAAGAACTGATGAGCTATTGCCATGGTGAGGCATCTGTCTGTCTGTCCGTTCATCTATCCATTTGTCCATCCATCCACAATCCACAAGAATAGCTACTCCTAGAGTATTGGTCAGAGTTTAGTAAAACTTGCACATGGTGATCACCTAATGGGTCTTCACTCAAATTGTGCTCAAGGTCAAAGGCATATTTGTTAATTTACAGGAACGTTTCCACTTTTACAAAAATGATAATATGAATGTTTGTATGTGCCCCTCTGCTTATACATAAATGTCCTCATTGGGTTTATTTATGGCATAATACTGTATTAAGCTAGGTTAGGGTTGGTCAGGAACTAGGGCCATGGCGTAGGCATAGCATCGAGTCTTGGTGGGCAATAATAGAACAATAACCAACAGGTTATGCTTACAATGTTTGATCAGCATAACCTGCATATATGTTTGCATACATTCCAATGTTTTCCTGCTTTTTATGGCCATGGTTACTACTGACTATGTAGTCATAATACTCCTGAGCTCAAACACTTTCATTTTGTTGTGAAAGAGATGGATTTGTCCTGGATATGACTGTTAGTGAGGTTCTTTGACTTCTTAATTGATTTGAATACGCGTTAGTTTGTGCAATACAGAAAACCAGTGACAAGAACTCTTATCACTTTCTTTCTGTACTTCACGCACAACAATAACCTGTGAACTATGATGGCTCCTGCACTGGATGAGCCATTATGTCACTGACATTTTGGTTTCTACTCTTGAATCAGTATGTCATTGTGAGCGGATATTGTCTAATATGATCATTTCAGACATGCAGTTCTAGCTATGAGCACTTAAGCCCCATCCACCTGTTGTTAAACCCTTTAGCTTGTGAGTGGCAGTCAATGATTTTAAGAAATTTGGTGTTAAGGAGGGTGATCTTCAAGGGAGAGGAGTTAAAATGTCTTGTTTCAGACAGAGTATAAATTGTGGGGCTACATGAAGGCCTTACACAAAATGAATCAAGATAATTTTGAACTGTTAATCATGGAAAACTATGCTGGAGTCCAAAAATAAAAAATATGGAGCTGAAAATTAGCAGAATAATTTCCCTTTAATTATAAAATACTTGTTGGCTTGACTGAATACTTCATAGTTATCATTTACTGAGAGACATGCATCCATATTGGTCATTATGTCATTGTAAATTGCGTAGAGGCTGCCTAACTTGGTCAGCCGTCAAAGGAAGTAAACAAAGCACACCCATGTTAATTGTGTTTTATATTTTACATGTTAAATGTTTAAAAATAAATTGCAAAAATTGGCATGTTTGTTAGCACTATTTCATAAATGATAAACAGCCAGTACCAACTGAACAGCATGGAAGCAGACAGCAGCAGCTTTAAAGTAGCTGGTGAAGTTGATGTCTACAGTGTTTTTATGTTTTTGTCAAAACCTCTACGTTGAGACAACATTTTCCAATTGGCTTACCTTAGAGTTTCTGCTTTAGTTTTAATTTGTTAAGTAACATTTCTTCCTTTGTTCAGACGTAAAGGAGCAATCTGATTATCTGAATAATCTGATTTAGTGCTCTATCCAGAGGGGGTTCTGGTCTCTGAAAGCTGGACCAGTTACTTGGCAGATTCAGCTTTTCTTAATATTCATACACTGGTGTGTTGTTAAAGTAACTGGAATAAGCAGCAGGTCAACCACACAAAACCAAATGTACTTAATATTTATTAAATGATATTATGCCAGTTTATTTTTTCTCAAATCATTGCTGGGGTTTTTTTCTCTGAAGTTAATTACAATGCTTTCATCATCACAGATTTCATCACAGATGATGAAAGCACCCTACTGATTAAGACTAGATAGGCCTCTTCTATCCTTATCCCTTGTCTTGCTTTTTTCATCCTTATGTCCCTTATCCTCCTCCAAGTCTGTTGTTTCTAGCATTTTTTGACCTCTTTGCACTTAATTATCAGGTTCTTTCAGCCACATTTTCATTCTTCATCATGTGTTTTATTTCTTTTTCCCTCCCGGCAGTCAGTCTCCTTTATTTATTTTCCCACTTTTCTTGTTGTGTTTTGTCCCTCAGCTTCACTTTCTTAAGCTCCATCAAATTATCACTTTATTTTTCTTTTAAAAAAAAAAAGCTTCATAAAATCAGAATACAGTGCCTATAAAAAAGTATTCACCTCTCTTGGATGTTTCATTCTTTTATTGTTTTAATAAATAAAATCACAGTTATTAAAATTTGGCTTTTTGACAAGAATTTGCAAAAAAGCTTCTTTCGTGTCAAAGTGAAAACAGAGTTTTACAAACTGTTAATTAATTAAAATGTATATGGTAAAATAAATGTTAGCATAAATATTCACTCTCTTTAAAGCAGGGGTGTCAAACTCGTGGCTCGCGGGCCGCTTCTGGCCACGCCCCTACTTCCGGTCGCCGATTTGATGTAAAAAATATCATGTAATTCGACCCTTTAAAGCGCCACATTACGATTATTTAATTCAATGCGTCCGCATTTCATTATATAATCGCAATGTGGCACTTTAAAGGGCCGAATTACATGATATTTTTGACATGAAATCGGCGACCGGAAGTAGGGGCGGGGCCGGAAGCGGCCCATGAGCCGCGAGTTTGACACTCCTGCTTTAAAGTTTAAAGGGACTGACCTATTTCAACATAGGTCCAGCTGGTTGATTCCAGCAGTGTCACAATTAGTGAAATGGAGATCACCTGAGTGCAGTTGATGTGTGTCAGGTCATTGTAGTATAAAAACACTTATGTTCATTAGTAGTTCTGCTACATTTGAAACATGAAGACAAAAGAACACTCTAAGCAACTCAGAGAAAAGATCATTGAAAAGTATAGGAACAAAACAAAATGATTTCTAACTCACTGGACATCCTGCGGAGTTCAGTCAAATCCATCATTAAGAAATGGAAGGAGTATTGCACTTGTCCAAATCTGATTGTAACATTGTGTTTACACACCCCTGAATGTTTCAGACTAGCAAACTGTTAAACCTTATGCTTTTATAGAGGTGGTCACACAGACTGATGAATTTATCAAGTGCATTTGATCATCAGCACCTTGCTGCTACTTACCTGCCTATGGAAGCAGTACGGTTGTACTTCATAGAGCCCAGTGAAAACTTTACTTTTAACATGGACCCCTTGGGGAAATACTATGTATTAGTATGTATTCCTTTACCTAGATAATAATCTCATGAGTGCACGCTATCTCTATACTGTATACATGGACAGAAAATGCACACTCATCATTCTCTATATCTTCAATTTTTTCCTCTTTAGATGGATCCTAAACTGCGCCCGTCCTTCCCAGAAATTGTCAGAAACCTGGAGGAGATTCTCGCACACCTTAAAGTTGAAGAGATGGAGCATGAGTGTGCCCCACTCAGCGGGGACAATGACAAGAAAACCATACCCAAAGGTAACCTCACTCCACCCTCACATAAAGCTGTAGCTTTACAGTCCATAAAAGTCACATCCTTTTATTTACAAGTAGCTGCTTGTAAATTCCTCTGAGGGAAGGTGAAAAGGAGGGGAAAATGAAATCAAACAAGGCAACAGAAATGTTCCTCACCCTTACCACTGCATAAAGACTGTCCTTGCACTTTCATCTTTTTAGTCTGTCAACTAGTCAATGTTTCACTTATTGTCCAATGAGTGACAAGCTTTCTGTTTCAATGCATGGTGTTGATTCAACATTTGTTCAGTCACTTACAAAGCTGCTGTTTACCCTGTCTGTCCTCACCCAAAGATGCAGCCAGGTTGTTCAGGCCTGATTTTACACCATCCAAACAACCCATTTGTCAGCAATTGGAAGCAGTAAGGGTGTACTTCACAGGACTGCATAGAGGCCAGTGGAACAGATGTATATCTTCCACTATAACATCTGTATTCCCTGTTATTGTACCCGAGCAAATTATTTTAAGCGCATTATATTAACATTTATCTCAGTGTCCCTGTCACAGAACCCGAGCTCTGACAGGAAAGCCATTTGGTTCTTAATAACATAAACTTCATCTTGACTAGAAGAGGAAATTTGGTCTGAGATCAACATTCCTGTTTGAGACACTTAATCCATGCAGGCCCAGGTTTCGCTTCTAATTTGGTCCCATGTAGAGCCGCCTGCATGTCTGACACATCATGGAGTCACGAGTCAGTAATGATTTTGTTTAGATGAGCCAGAGAGCTCCTTTTTCCTCACTACATATTATGTCACAGTCGTGATACAAGGTGTTTAGGTGAAGGTAACAAAATATATAGAACACGGTCTTAGTCAGCTGACATAAGATGGATCCCTTCTGTAGCTGTTATTGTGTGATAAACATTGCCTGGACCTGACACTTCTCGTCAGCTGTTGACGGTTACGTCATAAACTTCCCTTTCATCAATCGTCCTCCTCCTCCTCCTCCTCCTCCATCACCCTCTCTCTTCTAATAACATCAGCGTTTCCTGAGACCAGGATCACCCTCTTAGTAGGAAATGTTTCTGTTGCATAACAAAAATGTAAAAGCTAAATATTTTTCAAAGAACCCTTTTTTAGTCCGCATGAGTAAATTGAATTTCCTGGAATAAATGAGAGAACTGATCACTCAGAGGGGCACTCTGAGCTTTGAGGGGAGGACAGTAACAGAAAATGTTTGTTTATATGTATCTGTTGTTTGGATTTACTCAGTTTCTAAAAACTTAATTTTTAAAATATTTATATGATTACCTTTTGTTTTTAAACAGTATTAACAATCACTGCAGGGACTGTTTCTGTAATCATCCTGTTTTTCCTGCCATAAATTAAATGTTGTGAGAATTAAACCCAACCGAGGCAGTGAAAATGTCTGTTTAAATAATCTCATCCTGTGCCTGGGATCCCGTTAACACACAGGGCTTGAAGGAGCTACTGTTTACATTCACAGAATTTAGCCTATACTGCCACCTAGTGGTTTTATTAAATTCTTACACCTCTGTACTTTTTGTAAAATTTATACGTGGTCACAAAAAGCTGCTGTTCTCTTTATTTAAGGTGATAAGGTCCAAGGCTTCAAGCGAGGGAATCCTCTTGGTTTCCAGAATGATAAAATCCCTCCAAAATCCCCCCGCCCCAGGCGAAACATCTGGCTTAGCCGCAGCCAATCGGATATCTTCTCCTGCAAGCCAGGAAGAAGAGTCAACGTCCAGGACCCTTACTATAACCCCCCTACAGCTAAGAGAGCCTCAAAAGCCCGCAAGATCAATCCTTTTACAGCTCGAGAAGATCTATGTGGTGGGAAGATCAAGTTTTACGATGTGCCCAGCAAGTCTGTCTTCTCACTGGTGTTTGACCTCCACTCACCACCTGGAAGTGTGTTCAGTAACCAACAGTCTGCTCTTGGACCTGGAGGACCCCAACAGGAGGCATCCTATTACTGGCAGCAGCTACCAGGAAGACAGTGTCACTCCTTACCAGTATCCCCACAACTGCCTCGCTCTGAGCTCTTCCACCTCGCCGCTGCTGTTAGCTCCAACAACAACAGTTCTGTTACCTGCAACTCCAGTCAGATGTCCACGACTCTTCCAGGTGAGCTCAGTAAATGTTTGTGGAAAGATGGGCTTTAAGGGAAAACAGCTTGTGGGAATAAAATTTTACTACTATTACAGACAAAAAGGATTGCAGCAGATGGCCATGTGTCTTGTATACCTTGAACATCAAAATTCGGGGCATTTATGATTAAAAAAGCAGTTAACATGTCTACATAAGATTTTTTATTTTTTATTTCAGAGTATGTAAGGTAACTCTTTTGCTTTGCAGTTTAAATTCCAAGATGTGGTAAGATGTGCATTCATGACCTGCTTGATTTCAACTAAAAGGACATCTTATGCCGCATTCGAAGAGGTTTATCTGTGCTAAAGGCTGCTGCATACTGAGAAAAGGATGATATCAGTGATGTCTGGTGTATTAGTCCATTACCTGTTCACCTTTAGGTTACCACATATTAGGTCATCTGTGAAGTCAGAGTTTATGCACCCTCCTTGAAATCTTATCACACATATGACAAGTGGAATGGATGACAGTTGTCAAGATAGGTGAGGAACAAGCAGGTGGACAGATTTCTCAAAGAGTAAGATATAAATGTACACCTATGACTAAATAAAAACTTGTGTAATTTACTTAAAACAGTAATTAATGATCCTCAGTCAAGTCCACATAAAGCAGCAGTGCTCAGTCACGGCAGGTGTAATTAGCTACACGGCTGCTCGATTTGATTATTGGATTATTTGGATGAATAATTTCCATGGATCTGAGTAATCGCAGTCACGAGTTTGAAGTTGTTTGAATGAGCAGCCATATTTTGGCCTAAAGTTGTCACTGTTAGCAGTGTTTACCAAAGAGTGACTGCTGCCTGCTCCATTCCGTGGGTTTGGGGGAGGCGTGTTTGTTTGGCTATTATTTATAACCATCACAACTAAGAGCCAAACCCTTACCCTAACCTGAACAAAATTCTAACTTTAACCCTAAAACCAAGTCTTAACCATCAAAGGCATGAGAGCTGGACAGAATTTTCTAACTTTTACAAGATTTCATCACTAGGCTGTGTAAAACCCTTTCACAAAGATATCTGACAGTATATTTATTTGATTTTTATATATTTTTTGTCCTTTGTTTACTTTGACAAATGACTTGAATCAGTCACTCATGTTTGGGTGAGCAACCCACACTTTTCCCAGCCACTTTTTAAACATTTTTTACAAGGGTAACTTTGTGAGCCTCTGCATTTTACCAAATATTTTAATGTTGTTGTTTTAACCTTTGTTTCCTTACTCCTCTGTCTTTTTCTAAGGTACTAATTCACGGTCTGATGCAGGCCAGATGGGAAATGACATTCGGCAGAAGGCAGTGCTGAGCGGCTGGGCAAAGAAATATGTTGTGGTTGAGATCCCACCTTACTGCAGGCAGAGGGGAAGGGAAAATGACGAGGAGGTAGAGGGGACAAGGGACGGAAACAAAGAGGACTCGTTAGAGGAGAGCTTGGCTCCTATGATCCCCAGCAATGAAAGAGACAGTGGAGAGGCAATGGACTGCTCTAGCAGCCCGGAGGACGAGGAAGAACAGGAATGGGAGACTAACACATACCCAATGTAGCGCACCCATGCAAACCACACCCACTGAGGTGGTGGAAAGAAGGCAAGGGAGGACTCTGATTCCATGGAGGCAGCAGCTTTTAAAAGTAGACTGAACACTTTTAAAGGTTTTGAAAGAATAAAAGATAAAATGAGAAAGCACTTGATTTTGACCTTTCAAGTGAATGTATCACATGTTGAATAAATCAAGCAGACTTGATTTAAATAAATAATTATTTTTCAAAGTTCTCACCCAGGTGTGAAAGTCCCTGATAGCACAAGAAGATTTTTATCAATACAATGGACCCTCTGCATAGAGATTATTTTTCTGAAAAGGTTGTTTATATTTAATATTGTGAGATGTAGATTTTTTTCCCTGTAGTCTGTGTTTTGTCTATGTTGAGAGGTATTATGTTGTTTGTGATACTTTGTGTTCATTGTGATACAAACGCTTATACTGAATCCAAAAAAAAAAAAATCCCACATCTGATCTACAAGACAGTGTGCTGATATTCAGATGAGAACGTGCCTAAAAACAGTCATGAGTCCCCCAGCCTCAAACAAGAAGGTATTGGTAACTCTGCCGGCAGCAAATTTAGGAAAGAAATGGTTTTGTTTTTGATTTTTTGCATCTCATTCCATCCAATTCAAAAACCCCAGCATCAGGTGGCATTTGTCATAAAAGGTGAGAGGTCACTCAACCCATGACTGTTGTATTATCTGCATGAAGTCTTTCAGGACCTTTTCAGTGCTTTTGACATCTTTATACTGACTAAAAGAAATTTATAGTCACTTGAAGACAAGGTTTCATTGTTTCAGAGGAACGATAAGTTAGTCAAACTAAAGCCAGTCAGTCAACACAGAAAAGTTATAGCCTCTTCTTGTTTAAATATCAAATCCAGAACACAAACTGTAGGCAAATATCAATGCTGTAATGAAGACCTTTAATTTTTTTTAATTTAGTCAATTCTCACTTTATTCATGAATTATTCATTTTATGTCAGAATTGTCTTATCAAAAAAAGTCCAGTTTTTTTGCAACTCCTAAGATGCTCAGTGGTGATAAAATTGTCAAAAAACAAATTAAGCAAAAGACAGTTTTGATGAGTTCTCACTCTGAAATGACTGTGAAGCTACACAGTATAACTTTTAATAGGAAAAACAAGAGCAGTCTGAGACTGCATACTTCCACCAATACAGGACAGTCCTCAAATTTCTATGATTTCCTAATATTAAAAGATTTCTTTGACAATAAAAAATAAATCCTTAGAAGTTGGAATCAATGATATCATAAGCTCAAGAATTATTCAAGAAAAATGAAAATCTGGTAATGGAGGAACGTATTAGATGCTGTTGGCTATATCTGCATTGCCTCAGCACTGTCTTGCATAATTTGGATTTTTTGAGAATGTCACGCTAATATTTGCAAATTATTTCCTAATGGCATGTATTTAAGATATGATACATAATGCAAAATTTTGCCCAGTCTCGCAATACTAAAGAAGACTTCAAAAGAAATACTGGATCTAAATCTGGCCAAGTCCCACTGCTGGTAAAAATTTCATACTGGTCTGTAATTTCTTGCATAACCCTGCTAACAAACCGAACCAAAAACATGACCTCATTGGTGGAGGTAAACAATTTTACAAATAAAAAGTCAGATTTATAAATAAGAGAATTCCCTCTGCATTAAGCCAAAATTTTATCCAGATTCAGATATACTTATGAATGCCGGGACTCTTGTGATATTTTCTTGATAACATCGAGTTGATGTCTCACATTTTTCTTATTCCAACTTCATGTGCATTTGTAAAGCTATGATGCGAATCTTTAAACATTGCCCCACCTCACAATGGTAATAAGTCTTCCCTGAATAAATAATAGTCTAAACTAATAGTCCAGAAGTTTTTGGAGTGAGATTGGCACCAGACAAGCCAAACGAATCCAATAATAGCATATTGTTGCCCACTTCACTCCTCTGAGCAAGTATTACAGGATTAAGCTGCTCTAAAGCCTTAGTTGGTCAACTTCATCATTGCTGATTTTGGCAAATGTTGGGAACCTTCATGAAAACCAGTCTTATGGCATGCTTATAAAAAGACATAAGCATGGCAAAAGCTTATAAAAAGCAGAATTAATGTAAATCATACATGCAGTATGTAGTAAATGGTGTAATTTGCGTGAAAAATCTTTTAAACAGAGTTAAATGGCACAACATGGACTTTCAGTTCCTTCTGTTCAAAGCCCTACATCATTATTTTTCTGTCCTAGTGTGGGGAAAAACAACTAGAAATGACCCAAATAAGTGCAGTTCTTACAAATAGCTTTTAATAAGGAAAGCGTTACTGATATTTCTTTTTTTGAAGCTGCTAACATTTGGTTCAGTTTGTTTCATTAACTACGAGACCCTGCAACATGTTCTACTTTACACTCCACTGAACGTCTGAAATGGCTCGGCTGTGTTTAGTTTAGTCCTTTTCCTCTTTAATGAGTATTAAAATCATTGTAAATGGTTGTCAGAACAAATTTAAGTGTAAAAACTAAATGAATTTTAAAATTAGATTTATTGTATTGAACATCAGCCATCCAGCATTTTCCTTTATGTGGCTTTTGTTGCATTCTGTTGATCTCAGTCTGATCCCTTCAATAGGTTCAATAGATTGATATACAGTGCACTCTTATCACTACTCCTCTATGCAACTTTTTATTGCTGTTTTACAGGATAAAGGATCTAATTTGATATTTATATAAAAAATGTCTTACCTTTGTATATTTGTGTAAAATGTTTGTGGTACCTGCCTTGTTGAATACAGATTGAGATGTTTTTTCTGATCAAAAACCAAAGCTTCCCTGAGTTTTTCCTTTTTTCTCTCATTTTCTCCTTATTCAGGACCTGACCCCTACAAAACAGGTTCAACTTACATTTTAGAAAGAGTTTTATCCATTTTCTGAAACACTTATCCAGTTCAGGGGAAGCTGGAGCCTGTTTCACCTGCTTCAGAGGTGGGGTACACCCTGAGCAGGTTGCTAGTCTATCAGAGGGTTAAGAAAGGAAGAGAGATGATCATTCATGCTCACACATGCCTGTCTTATGCCTGAAGAAACCCATGCAGGCGCATGCAGCTCCTTAAAAAAATACCCAGCCAGTCAGCAGATTTGAAACAGAAACCTTCTTGCTGTGAGGTAGTGGGAATAACCATTTCACCACTGTGGCACCCTTAGAAATATGTATTTGTTTTAAAATAAATTTTGCTTTTGGATTTGCTAGTCCTCAGTCTGAAGATAATTGGTGTCAAAAGATTAGATGCTGAGACTTTCACTGCGGAGTGACCAGGATGGACAGGATTAGAAACTGATCAGCTCAGGCTGAGCAGTTTGAAGGCAAAATAAGAGGCAAGGTTGAGATGGTTGAGACGGACATATTCAGAGGAGGGACAGTAGATACATTAAACAAAGAATGTTGTGAAGGAGGACATGCAAAGAGAGAGTGACAGAAGAAGATGCAAGGGTGAGGCAGAGCAGTGAAATTCCAAAAAAATGTAATTCAAATTGATTATTATGCACAGCAGTCTCATTTACTTGTTCGCATTTATTTCCAGGTTTAGGCTCTGCAAAGGCAAACTTCTCAGCAATAAACTGACAAAAGGTATAGACGATAACAAAAGAAATTCATGAATATGAAATGAAGAAATCCACTTATAGGAAAAACACAACATGGCTAAAGTCAAAGAGAACAATGGAAGATGGCCTATATAGCCTCTCATTTGACTGTTAGAATAACGCATGAAGAAAGTTTCATGAGTCCTTAAATTATTTTCAAACCAAAAGTAAAAGGATGGAAACTGTATTCAACTGTATTAATTTGAAATGACCAGATAACATTGTTGAAGTACATATTTGTGTTCTTGAAGTCGGATCATAGACTGTGAATAAAACATGGACATAGCCTTTAGGTCTGAACTGTTAAGCCAATGATTAAGTCCCCTATACTTGCATTCATTTTAAAGTCCAGCAGGGGGCAACTCCTCTATGCACTGCACAATTATTAAGCAAGTCAGTATTTTCACCAATCGTCATTTTTATGCATACTTTCCAACTCCAAACTGTATAAACTTGAATGCCTATTGGATTTAATCATACATGATGTGCATCTGTGCAATGAGGGAGGGTGTGGCCTTAGGAGATCAACACCCTATATCAGGAGTGCACAATTATTAGGCAGCTTCTTTTCCTCAGGCAAAATGGCCCTTAAGAGAGTTCTAACAGACTCTGAAAAGTCAAACACTATAAAAAAAAATCTTTCAGAGGGATGCAGCACTCTTGAAATTATTATCTCTGTTTTTGTATGAGCATGCAGGGCCCTCCGGTTATCAGTCAGATCAGCCCCTCGCTTGTCACATCTGGCTTCAAAAAACCAAGATAAAGATGGCCAAAATGATGACCTGAGGCTTTAAAGTAGCTGTCTACAAACCAGTGGATGACCTTATAGTGGTTATGTCCATCTTTTGATATGCAGTCTCTGACAATTCTGATGTGATTTGTAGCTAAATCTAACAAACACACTGGTATGGGACTTTACATAAGCTTGACTGCAGTACTGTAATTCTATACAAGTCCATCTAAAATTGCATTCTATCAGAAATTAAACAACATTAAAATAAAAACAAAAACCACAGTATAAACACTTGGAATCAAACAAAAACATGGACTGTTATTAAACACAGGAGGCAGATGTATAAAGTAAACTTAGTGCGCTGTTTTCTGATGGGACTTGAGGCTGGAGCGCTGGGTAAAGCACTTCCCGCACAGCGAGCACCCGTAGGGCTTCTCCCCGCTGTGGACCACCGCGTGTCTGATAAGGTTGCACTGTTTGGTGAAGCTCCGGCCACACTGCATGCAGCTGAAAGGCTTCTCCCCTGTGTGGCTCCTCAGGTGCTCTTTGAGCTGGCTGAACCTCGTGAAGCTTTTGTCACAGTATGAGCAGCTAAACCGCTTGTCCCCGAGGCCAGACCTCCAGGGGGTCCTCATCCTCCTTGCCATGCTTGAGCTGCTGCTAACCCTGTGTGCGCAGAAGGAGACTGCACTGTTTGAACCGGTCAGATCCTCATTTGGGTTCCTCGTTTGAGGCTCAGCATCTCTGTTTTGATGCTGTAATTGCTGAGGTGAAAAGTTTAGATCTACTGAATTATTCTGCGATAAAGTGTTGTGTCCTTCCTCTGACTGCGGCCTCTTACATCCAAAAGTCCTGGCTCTTCTTTTCACGCGTGCTGCACTCACCATGACAGAATTTAATTTCCCCACTGAGTGAATTCTGGGTGCCACATCCTCCAAACGCAAGCTGGTTGGAGATGCAAGTATAGGGGGAATCTGCTCAAACTGTTGCCCAGCATACAAGGCACTTGGGTCACCTGCATCCCTGCACATGCTGGATGACCACAGCTGTGCCTCGGCTGTGTCGGTCAAAAACGTGTGAGCTGAATCAAGTGGAGCTGCGTTCTCATCAGGCTCTTCATCTTTTTCTTGTTTCACTACAAGTTCAGTCTCGTTGCTGTTCAGCTGCTGTTCTGGGAAAGCGTTGAAGACGGTGGCTTGGGAAACCAGAGATTCAGAGTCGGCTGGAATTTCAGCTGAGCCGTAACGCTCTGCGAAATTATCAGTCTGGGCAGGTTGTGTGGTGTCAAAATGTGGCTGCTGCTCAGCTCCAGAGACTAAACAAAGCACAAGAACCACAGAATTTTAAAATACAGGTTCTTAAACTCCAAGTCTCAACTTAAGCCCAAACCTTTTAATATCCCCCGTTCTTTTAAATCATCGAAAGACAGAAAATAACAGTTTCAGTTATTTGAATACCATTTATAGTTGTAATCCTTAAACTTTTACATTCAAGAATCAGATTAAATACTGGATGTAAATTTAATTAAATTCTGTCAAACTGCTCCAAAGAAGAGTAATATTTGATGCAGTAAACAGACCACCAGCTTAAATCAAAACATAGACATGGAAGAAGACAAAATCAAGGGTAACTTGACCAGAAGCTGAATGATTTAAACACAGCCCAGGGTCTGTCTGAACCAAGTTTTTTAAATTTTTCCTACGATAAAGTTGTTTTAAGTGCTCAGTGTAGTCAATATCAAAGCAGCATATCAAATTATATATAAATAAAACTACAGATTGGCTCCCAGCAACTGATCTGCAGAAAATAATGGTAAAAGTGGTGGAAGAAGGTGATTTTTCAAAAAGAAAATGTTTGTTTCTTGTGGGTATGTTTATTCAGCAAGATGACAAATGAACTGAAATGGTAATTTTAGGTTGGGAGCACTGTGACTCTGTAGGGGTAAACTGTGTCTTCCTGTAGCTTTACAGCAGCTGGAAATCACTATAAAGGTGTGGATATTTTTGTCACAAGACCAGAGTCACTCACCAGTTTTGCTTTACTATTTATAGACAGTACATGTACGAATGTCATGATTTGGCATGATTAACATCACTTCTTTTCCTTTCATGACATGCACGCAGTGCCTTGTATTCAGACAGTGACACCTGGAGAGAACGGGCCCAGTAGTCAGACCAGCTTTCAGAAAGGGTGTTGACTTGTGTCTTCCTGTATGGCTCTATCTTATGCTGCACTAAAAGCTTCTGCGTAAGACATCCAAGTCTCTTTAATGTCCTTACAGAATGAAAAAAACCCAATCTCACAAAATTTTTTCCATCATTTATAATATTATCAGCTGCTGCAGTAAGCAGTATATGTTATTGCTTTTAGCATTTACAAGTTAAGCAATGAACCAATTAAGTCATGAAATGCCTCCAAAGGCATAATAATAACAGGAAAATCAATGTTATGCACACCCTTGTATTTTCTCCTGCTCTTCTTCTTCTGGCCCAGACTCCTTTCACCTTTTTGTTTCTTTTAACCAGGCCTTCAGACTTCTTATACTTCACTCATCTTCATTTTGTCATGGGTGTAGCGCTCACTTTCTATGTTGCAGTCAGAGAAACAAGATGAGATTTCTTCTTCTTTCTGGTTGTAGGCATAACAAAAAATGATGAATGCTATGCTAAAGCTAGCTCCCCACGTCACCATGGGCTCACTAAAGGTATATCCCTGAAAAGCCCCAATTTCTTCATCAATGCAGACCTGACCTGACCCCACCTGACATGATGTGAGGCTAGATGCAGCTGTCAGTTTGTCTCCTTTTTTAAATGCAAATTAGACAGTTAAGAATCAATGTATGCAGCAGCGATGTTGAATCCATAATATCCCTACACATTTTTTTTGTTTTTTACTAATTTCAGCCGTTGAAACAGCAAACAGCGATGGTGGCAGACACCACATGGTGTTACCATGAAAGTATATACCACTTTTTTTTTACTTTGTGCAGATCAGAGGAAAATTTACAAAGATATGGCAAAAAAATTTAAACATTTTACAGAAAATGTCACTTAGTGGTCAATGTGTATTTTCAAGTTGGCTGAAAATCTAATCAGCTTCAGATCT
The DNA here is from genome assembly GCA_015106775.1 of Etroplus canarensis. Lineage (NCBI taxonomy): Eukaryota > Metazoa > Chordata > Actinopteri > Cichliformes > Cichlidae > Etroplus > Etroplus canarensis. The sequence continues at coordinate 27,765 of VUQH01048023.1, forward strand.
CATGGAGGTATATCACTGTGCCAAAATTCAAAATCCTGCATCAAATAGTTTTTACGCTTCTGTGTTCACAAAAAGGATTTGTGGCGGTGGTGGCATGGTGTCACCATTAAAGTATATGAACCACAATCAATTTGGTTTTGTTTCATGTAGATCGGATAATTAGTCACAGAGATATGGCTGAAAATATGCATTTTCTTAACAGATTTCAGTTGCAGCACCAGCAGACCAGAATGGTGGCAGACACGACATGGTGTCACCATGGAAGCATATGATCGTATAGTGAGTTTGGTTTCTGTTTTGTACTGACTGGGCGAATAGTCAGATATGGGTAAAAATGTACATAAAACACCACCTAATGGAAAATCTGTTTTTTCAAGATGGCTGAAAATTTAATCAGTTTCAGATCTCATGGAGGTTTACCACCGTGCAAAATTCAAAATCCTGTGTCAAATAGTTTTTGCATTATCACAACGACACAGAGGATTTGCAGCAGGAACAGTGGTGCCTATAGGAGTTTTCATGACATCCTGTCCTAAATCCATAGGTATAACTATAGAGTTGGTCCCTTCTTTGCAGCTATAAAAGCTTCTGCTCTTTTGGGAAGGCTTTCTACAAGATTTTGGAGTATGACTGTGGAAATTTATGCCCATTCATTCAAGAGCATTTGTGAGGTCAGACACTGATGTTAGATAAGAGACCCTGGCTTGCAATCTCCTTTCTAGTTGACGCCAAAGGTGTTGATGTGGTTGAGGTAGGGCTCACCAAATTCATCACACTGTCATGCTGGAACAGAAAAAGGCCTTTTCCAAACTGTTTCCAAACATTTGAAAGCATAGAACTGCCCAAAGTGTCTGGGTTATCTGGAACTATGGGGCCCAGGCCGACCCCAGAAAACCCCTCCACAACATTATCCCTGCTCCACTAAACTTTACAGTTGGCATAATTCAGTCAGGCAGGTAGTCACCAAACTCTGACTCAGTGTAAAAGATAGAGAAGCATTAGTCATCATTCCACAGAACATGTTCTGTCCAGTGGTGGCATGCTTTACACCACTCCATCTGATGCTTGGCATTGTGCTTGGTCTGCATGCAGCTGCATGGCCATGGGGAACCATGCCATGAAAGCCCCCAACAGACAGTTTTTTTGCACTGATATTAGTGCCAAAGGACATCAAGGGCTGTTATCGAGTCAGCAGAATGTTAGTGACTTTTACACAGTATGCATCTCAGCACTGTAACTTTACGTAGTCTGCCATTTTGTAGCTGAGTTGCTGCGGTTCCTAAATGCGTTCACTTTCCAATAATACCACTCACAGCGGCATCCTATTATAGTGCCATGCTCAAATTCAGTGAGGTCTTTAGAACGGCCTATTCTTTCACAAATGTTTGTAAAGGCAGACTTCATGGCTCAGCATTTGATTTTATACACCTGCAGCAATGGGACTGAATAAAACACCCAAATTCAATGATCAAGAGGCGTGGCCCTATATTTTTGTCTACATAGGGTAGTATCCACAAGCCCACATGCATAATAATTGGCACCCAGACTTTTTTGAATTCAGGAGTTGTTTTTTTGTATTTCTTTACCTTTATTGCTTAACTGAATGGCTTAAGTACAACTTCTGCCTCAGAAGTGAAACGTCACTCCTAAAGATTGGCAGGGTTGTTTGCTGCATCTTAAAGACACTCTAAAAGGTGTACGTTTGTGTGTTTGCACTCACTCAGTTTGTCCTCGGCATCATTTTTCCACATGTCCTCTTCTACACACTCCTCTTTGATTTCTATGTGTTCAGCCCCATTAGCAGCCTCCACGTCTTCTGCACACTGCAGCAACAGCTCGGCATTAATACTTGCACAAGTAACACAGCACACACATTGTTGAGTCAAGTAAATACATCAGTGTTTACATGCAAGTAGTGCTAGCAGTGCATAAACCAGTTGACCTCATGAAAGGTTAAAATAAGGTTAACTTGCAAGTGTTAAACATTCTGCACTTTTGCAAGAAATTTGGGGAGTCATTATAAAATAATTATTCTGTTTAGTGTCATTTTAATTGCTGTATGTTTATGTATTTTCTGTCTTAAGCTCATAAACAGAACAATCAATATATAATTTCATTCTTCTTCTTCTTCTTCTTTCGGCTGCTCCCGTTAGGGGTCGCCACAGCGGATCATCTGCCTCCATCCCATCCTATCCCTTGCATCCTCTTCCCTCACACCAACCCTCTGCATGTCCTCCTTCACTACATCCATCAATCTTCTCTGTGGTCTTCCTCTTCTCCTCCTGCCTGGCAGCTCCATCCTCAACATCCTTTGTCCAATATATCCACTATCCCTCCTCTGGACATGTCCAAACCATCTCAGCTTTGCCTCTCTGATTTTGTCTCCAAACATCTCAACATGAGCTGTCCCTCTTATGTACTCATTTCTAATCCTGT
>VUQH01048024.1:0-25246 GCA_015106775.1 Etroplus canarensis
AAAAAAAAAAAAAAATATATATATATATATATATATAGGCCAAATATATTGCCTGTGATATATTGCCTCAAATTATGTCTGTAGAGGCAATATTAGGTAGACATGAAGACTGCAAGTTTAATAATGAAGGTCTTAACTAAAAAAGATAATTTATCAGCCATCTTTTTCCTCATCACTTTTTGCTGCCAGTGGTGGAACCAGACAGTGGTGGAAGGTTCTTACATTGGAGTGCTACAGAAACTTACTATTCTCATTGTTAAACTTTTATTCCCTTTTGCACTGATTAAGCTGACAGGATAATTAAAGTTAAGTGGTGGTTCCTGCTATTTTGTGTTCGTGTGGTAAAACTGGCAGTAGTGAAATGGTTTAGCAAAAAGTTCTGTTCTAAAAACAATAGTAATCCCAATAACTCCAGTAGTATGAGTATGTGTAGCCTCCTAATGGGCATGACCAGTGGTTGTATAGGATGGCTTGACCCTTGACCGCTTGGCCAAAAACTTGGTGTATTTTGATATTTAAGTAGGCCACACAACTTACTTAAGTTAGAATTTTGTCCACAAGAGAGCATTAGCTACAGAAATGTGAAAAAAGTTTTCACTGGACTCTGTGCAATCCTGTGAAAAACTAAGTACAACCCATGACTCAATAGCTTGTAGAACCACTTTTGGCAGCAGTAAATTGAACTAATGGTTTTCTGTATGGCCTTATTAGTCTCACATGTTGTTGTAGAGGAGTTTTGGACTACTCTGCTTTGCTTCAGGTCTAAATAAACCCTTATGCTTCTATAGGAGTAAGGAGAATAAGTAGCAGCTAAGTGCTGCTAATAAAATGCCTTTGAATAACTGATCATCAGCAAGAGTGACCACCTCAATAAAAGCAGAAATTTTGTCAGTTTCTTCCCAGGACTGGACATCGCAGCAAATTCATCAAAAGGTCTGCCTGCGCAATGCTCAGAGAAATTAAAAAAAAAAAAAAAAGCTACATCTTAGATTCTGCAATCTTCAGCATGTAAAAATATTTTATTTCATGACAGTACAATTAGAAAAAGACTGAACAAGTATGGCCTGTTTAGATGGGTTGGCAGGAGAGAGCCTCTTTGCTCTAAAAAGAACTTGACAGCAAATCATTAAACTTCTTCGAACAATGTTTGGCCATCACGCACCGCACTACGTTTGATGAAAACTAAACACAGCATGTCAGCTTCTCCTCTAAAGTCAAATGTGAGGCCATCTGACAGATAGCTAAGGCTTCACTGACAGTGGGTAATGCAACAGGACAGTGATCCCGAGCACACCTTCAAATCTGCAACAGAATGGCTAAAAAAGAAAAGAACTAAGGTGTTGCAACAGCACAGTCGAAAATCCACACCTCGACCCAATTAAAATGCCGTGGTGGGACCTTAAGAGAGCTGTGAACAAACAAATGCTCGCAAACCTCAATGTACAGCGGCAACATTGTAAAGAAGATTGGGCCAAAATTCCTCTACGTCGCTGCTGAAGGTGGTTCCTGCAAGCTACCAAATGATGAAGTGTACTTAGTTTTTCACATGACTGCATAGAGTCCTGAGAAAACTTTGTTTTTCACGTGACTGTATGTGTCTGGGCCATGTACACATTTGCATGTATGCTTCTTACATCGATAATTTTCATTAAATTTTAACCAGTAGTGTATTTAGCCTCTTAACTCAGCCTGTTTGCATGCTAACATTTGCTAATTAGCACTGAAACTGCAACTGGTTTTGCATGTAGTTGCTCTTTAAAATTGTTACATTTCTTTCTGAAAGAGATGCGTGAATTTTGTGTCAGTGGACAGCCCGTTGGGATTTTTTTAATTGAAAGCCACAAATGTCAGCCTCATGGTAATAGTGGTGGTACTAATCGAAAAGTTAAGAAAGTTCATTGAGCTTCTACGAACCCTGAATATGTTTTCTCAAATTTTGAGGCAGTTTGACTGACGGTTGTTTAGATATTTCATTATGGAACAGAGTGGTAAAGCAAGTCCATCCATGTGTCATAAATGATTGACATTACATTCATTAAACTGATTTGCAGAATTAACTGTGGCTCACATAAACTCGCGGCAACTCTTCATTATGTTTGAAAACCACTGTCTATAATAGTTTGTGTGTGATCAGCTGAGAATACTCTTTCTTTGAGCATATAGAAGGAAACCCCTCAGAGACCGTACGAACAAAGGCATGTTTCTGGGCCTATTTTTTTTTTTTAAATCTGGTGCATCTTACTGTTGCCAACAACTGAAAGTAAACTAAGAACATATTTCAGCTTGTGGTTTCACAGAACTTCAAAGATATAGCCTCCTTGTTCCTTTTCTTTTTCACCATTTTGTGTCAGTTGACTGTTCAGAGAGCATTCACAGTTTTGTAATGTTCTCAGCTAACTTCTACATATAAATTGAGAGGCCCTTCTTGAGTAATTCATCCATATGCGATAATAGAGAACACAGTGCAAATATAATAGCTCCTGTTGGTTTTGCTGCTTCTTAGGGTGTAAGAGATGGAAAATGGGATATCCGATGATGTGGAGGCATTGTGGGAGAAGGTGGAGTGCAAACGCTACGACTTGAGCCGCATAATCGCCCCGGCAAAGCTCACCCCCTACCTCCGTCAGTGCAAAGTCCTGGATGAACAGGATGAGGATGAGATTCTCAACTCCATGCTGCTTATCTCAAAAGCAAACCGCACAAGTAGGTCGAAGGACGTTTTTCCAGATGTGATGATTTCTAAAGGAACTCCTTTTTTGATGTATCATTTACTTAATAGTTTTCTGCAGGCTATAAACGATGAGTGATTTGATTCCTTGTTAATGTAAAAATGTTGATCATAAAACAGCTTTGTTCTGCTTATTTTGAAATTGTAAATTGAAACTTGATGTAAAATGAAAGAACACATTAGCTTTTTGTTTTTCTATTATAAACTTAAAGTATGTTAACACATCCTCTCTCAGGCCGTCTACTTGACATCCTCCGCACTAAAGGGGAGCGCGGCTATGTGGCATTTCTGGAGAGTCTGGAGTTTTACTACCCTGACCTGTACAAGCTGGTCACAGGGAAGGAACCCACACGACGCTTCTCTACCATCGTAGGTAAGAGCAACACCTTTGGATACTTGCACATATATCATATATGCATGGACACACAATTTTCATGTACTGCTCAGACTTATACAGGCTTTAATAAAGAATAAGGTTTAAACTATTTCTGAAATAAGGTTTAAAAAAAAAACAAAGCTTAATTTTGATTTTCTTTATTTCATTTTCTGAGCTATTTGTATCAAATTGACAGAAGTAAAGAAAAATCTGATCTCTATAGGCTTCTCTGAATCCTTAAAAAGTATCTCCAGTTATGAAAGAATTATGTGAAAATAAACTGTGTTAAATAATAGTTAAAAAGCTGGTTTTATAGTTCTGTTCAGGCAGGAACAGTCACATCATTTACACTATGTAAACCACCAACACATTTCATAGTTATTATATCCTGGAAGTGAGTGTCCTTAGCGCAAAAACTATTTGACACAGGATTTTGAATTTTGGCACCATGATAGACCTCCATGAGATCTGGAACTGATTAGATTATAAGTGAATATACAGATTTGCCACTAGTTTGGCATTATCTGTTTAAAAAAAAACAAAAAACATTTTCAGCCATATCTTGGTGACTATTTGACCAATTGGCATGAAACAGTAACAAACTGACCATGGGACTGTATCCTTTCGTAGTGACACCATGCCAACACTGTCACCACAAATCTTTAATATGTGCGTCATTATGCAAAAACTATTTGATGCAGTATTTTGAATTTGGCACAGTGATAGACCTCCATGAGGTGTGGAACTGATTAGATTTTCAGCCTTTTTGAAAATACTGATTGGCCACTAGGTGGCTTTTGGTGACACCAAATCAGTAAAAGATTTTTAAGGATATCATAGAATCAACTTTGCTGCTACATGCATCTGTTCTTAATCATCCAATTTGCATTACAAAAAGAAAAAAAAGAGTGACCGTAGCATCTAGCCTCACATCACATCTAGTGGGGTCAGGTTTAGGTCAGTGTTCATAAAGAAACTGGGGCTTTTTGGGGATATACCTTTAGTGGTTGCATGGTGACCATGGGGAGCTAGTTATCCTGATTGTTTAAGTCTGAGCTGATACAAATCACTTTGACTCCTGTTATTACACTATACAATCAGTGGTGTATAATACACATTTTTTCCTTCTTCTCTCCTTTCAACCTGCCATCTGTTTCTGTATTGCAGTGGAGGAGGGTCATGAGGGTCTGACACAGTTTCTGATGAACGAAGTGGTGAAACTGCAGCAGCAGTCCAAAGTCAAGACTCTGCAGCATGTTGAACTCAGCAAGAGGAACTGCACACTGGAGGATGAGCAAAAGAAGTTACGGCTAGCCAATCAGGAGCTTCAGGCCTTCCAGCAGAGTAAAGACATGTTTTTATTTGATATATTTCATGATAATGATTTACAAGCTTTCCACTATCCAGGTCTTTACACTAAATTTTATTCATAAAACTAAATAAAATGGCCATCTAGCTGTTGTATGCCAACCAGCGAAGGTGTTGTTTGCATATAATATATCACCACTTCATAAGTAGGGAATTAATTCTTGATTCACGGTGACCTTAATCTTTGGAAAACAAATCAGTGCATCCATAAGCTGAAGTAAAAGGATGAGGTTTTAAATAAATAAATAATAAAAAATGCACTCCTGAGAGACTGATTTCATGAAGACAGACATGACTTTTGATTGGACTTTAGTTTTTTATCACCAAATTCAAACCAGTTCATCTTTGAGTCCAAGGGAACATTTGTGCCAACTTTAAAGAAAATCTTTCAAGGCATGCATTATATTTATAATTATGTTTGTTAAGACAGCCTGATGCATTTACATAAAGACCAACAACCCCAGAACATAATGCAGCCAGCCATGGTTGCCGATGGCTTCAAGGAATAAAAAGACTTCACAGGACTTACTTGTTATAAACAGTAATAATCTATTGCCTCAAAATGTTTGAACATAAAATCTAAACCAAAAGATCACCACGATTTGCTGAAACTGCAGCCCCACCGCACAGGCTTGGTTTGCCCCGCTTGGTGCACCACATTTGAGTTTGATATGGATAAGCCATCTGTTGTCTGTCAAGCCTGCCAATGAAACTAGGACGCTGTGGTCTTTATCATGCCCCTGTACAATTAAAAACTGCAGCTGGAACACCATGCACAAACAAATGCTAAAAATAGTGCAAGAACAATTCTCATGCTTTAAATGCATGCTCAGATGAGGAAGATATTATCACCTCTGCAGAGTTAACATAATCAAACTGTTTATTATGTAAGGGATGTACAGTCATGAGAACACTAATTAAAAATGTTGTAACAGTTACATTTTAGCCTTACGCTTGCTTATGACTGCCATATGATGTGCTGCAAAAGAGAACAAGGGCATTGGTTTTTAGACTTAAACTTATCATGCATATTTCCAGCTCCATTTTTTTTTTATTCTTGGACTCAGCTAGACTAGCTTTCTATAATTCACAGTTCAAAATGATCCTTATATGTCCTATACTGGGCCTTGATGTAGCCCTTCAGTATTGTCTGAAACAGTTCTGAGTATGCACCATTCAAACAGTGTTTATACAACAGCAAATAAGGAAACACATAACAGGTTAACATAAAGAAACATAAGTTAATAAAGCCATATTTTTATATTTGTGATTGGTTCTTAGGGTACAATAAGTTGAGGGAGGAGAGAAACACCTACAGTGATGAATTGCTGAGGGTAAAGGATGAAAACTACAAGCTGGCAATGAGGTATGCCACGCTGAGTGAGGAAAAGAACATGGCTGTGATGAGAAGCCGAGACCTGCAGCTCGAGGTATTGCTGGACACATGAAGGCGCAAACAGATGCACTCTGTCATCACCTTGTGTCGTCTTCTTCTTTGTCTTCGTCTTCTTCTTTGGACTGCTACCTTCAAGGGCTGCCACAGTGGATCATCTGCCTCCATCTCACCTTATCCCTTGCAAATTCTTCTTTCACACCAATCCTCTGCATATCCTCCTTCACTACATCCATGAACCTTCTCTGTGGTCTTCCTCTTTTCCTTTTGCCTGGCAGCTCCTTTTTAAAATACTTTGTCCAATGTATCCCCTCTCGCTTCTCTGCACATGTCCAAACCATCTCAACCATGCCTCTCTGACAATCTCAAACAACTCTGATGTACTCAGTTCTAATCCTGTCCATTCTGGTGATTTCCAGTGAAAATCTCAATATCTTCAACTCTGCCACCTCTAGCTCCACCTCCTGTCTATTTGTCTGTGCTATTGTTTTCAAACCATCACAGCAGGTCTCACTACTGTCTTGTAAATGTTTCCTTTCAATAACCTTGCGTACTCATGATATTTATTGGGAAAACATTAATAGTATGTTTGAAGGAAACTGAAGGATTGGAATGCATCAATCTCATTCTCGGCTCTATGCTGGTATCTAAACATCACTAATTCTTCTGTGTCCTGTCTGTATTATAGATCGATCAGCTGAAGCACAAGCTGAATAAGGTGGAGGAAGAGTGTAAGATGGAGAGGAGACAGAGTCTCAAACTGAAGAACGACATTGAGAATCGACCAAAGAAAGAGCAGATCTTTGAGCTGGAAAGAGAGAATGAGATGCTCAAGATCAAACTACAGGAGCTACAGTCCATCATACAGGTACTGGAGCAATTATTTATTAGAGCAGTGACTCCAAGGGCTCATTGTCAGTGATGAAGCATAATGCCTGTGTGGACTATTGCCTAGAGAACCTTACCATTTCACCTTCTGCACTATTATTGCAGTGTTTATTTTCCTATGATACCAATATAACAAACACCTGTCTTTTGGCTACTTCAGACTAGTCGTGAAACTGTTGATAATGTTAAAGTGCCTTACCCTGTTTACACATTCATCAAATGCAGCAGCATCTATATTCATTTGGGGTCTGTTACAGGTGAGCCAACAAATGGAAGTCAAATATTTGACCTTCGCCAAGATGGCGGAGGTATATGTTTTCGTCGGTGTTAGTTTGTTTGTTTGCTTGGTTTTGAGCAAAATAATTCAAAAACTTATGAACAAATTTGGCTGAATTTTTTTATGGATTTGTCTTCATAAAAAGAAGAGGTGATTACATTTTGGGAAGAATCGAGTGATGGGATCATGACTTATTAATTTCAATGCAACCTCATTTAAATTGTGTATGCGCAAAAGCACAGCATCTGCGTGTGCTTGGTGGAGGTTTGCGCTCTCTGGGTGCTTTTCCAGTTATATATGTAAAACTAGCTTATCAACTGAATCCTATGCTGAATTAACCAGCGAGCTGCCAAATTTGTGTCTGCTGCCTGATGATGAACTGAAGCAAATGGAAAAAAGATGCAAAGGACTGAGCTGTGGAGTAGAGAGGGACTGCAGAGTCATTAAATAGAACCTTTCATTAATTTCCCTCTTATTTCAAGATGAATATTTTCATTTTTGGACTCTACTAGAGTGGCTTTGCAGGATTCAGATAAAAATAATGTTGTATACAAACTTACTGTATATTGGGCCTTGGTACTGCCCATAAGTTCATCCACTGTCTGAAACAAGCAGGTTTAGCTCCTCTCTCTTTAAGACAACTTTTTTCTGATTGGCTGCCCTTAGTAAAAAGAAGGTTTGGACAGCAGGTGGGTAGGGCTTCTGTATTCACAGACAGAGCTAGTTCCCTGACATGACGATGTTAAGAACATCCACTCTCATTAAAACATATGGGAAAAAATTGTCTGGAATTGAGTAAATGCATCTTTCTGAAGCCTGAGTTTTTGACTCAAAGGAATTCTTTGCAAAAACTATGAACTCATTATTTGAACTTTTGGCCATGTTTAAGATGAGCATCCACCATTTTAATGGTATATATATGACAGAAGATAAGGCCAAGCATTAAAGCATTCATAGATAATTTTATTTTTCTTATCTCTGGCCTGTAAATGAGTGCTGAATTGATAAACTTGCCATTGCACTTAATGGTTGACTCATTTTTTCCATTGCTAATAAATCATAAAAGGAAAAGGTCCTCCTGATAACTGTAGTGTAGCAGACAGTCATACAGTTTCATATCTAACAGTGTCTGTGTTTCACCCCCAGCCTGGTCCTTTACCTGCATCAGACAAGGCAATCCTTGACATTTTGGAGCATGACAGACAGGAAGCCCTTGAAGACAGACAGGATCTGGTCAACCGCCTCTACAACCTGCATGAAGAAGTCAGGCAGGCAGAGGAACTACGAGATAAGGTCACAACCACACACATAAGTACATACGCACACAAACACACACATACAAGCATGTACAGATTTACCCTTAAAGCAAGATTGGATTGGTTTGGATTGCTTTATTGTCATTTCAACTACATATAAATACACAGTGAAAAGAAATAGAGTTCCCCTAGGATGTGTGGGAGTTTAACAAGTGGTCTTCTTTCTGTCCTTCTGCTTGTTTCCATCTGTGCTTGAATGTGTGAATTTGAAGCCGAGTGGGCAACTGAACAAAAAAAAGGTTTTCAATAACACACCCTAGAAACACAAAGCCATGACCAAAGAGCTCAGTGCCCATGAGAGCTTTAAAGAAAGCCCCGTCTCAGTTCTTTTTCTAATTTAATCTGGTTGGCCTTTCTTCTCCCTCTGTGTTTTTCTTCCTGTATCTGCCTTTCTTTGTCTAGCTATAAATAACCCTTGGTGTTGTATTTGTGTGGGTGTGCGTGTACGTGCAGTACCTAGAAGAAAAAGAGGATCTCGAGCTGAAGTGCTCCACGCTGCAGAAGGACTGTGAGATGTATCGCAACCGCATTGACACAATCACCATACAGCTGGAGGAGGTGGAGAAGGAGAGGGACCAGGTGAAACCAGAAGCACACACACCTTCACCTGCATGCACATGCTCGAGCATTATAATCATTCATATTTTTTGCTTTTTTAATTGCTCTGCGGCTTGCAGGCATTTCGAGCCAGAGACGAGGCCCAGCACCATTTCTCCCAGAGTCTCATTGATAAAGATAAATATCGCAAGCAGATCAGAGAACTGGAGGAGAAGAGTGATGAACTCCACATTGAGATTGTACGCAAAGAAGCTAAGCTGGTCACTCTGGAGTCTCGCCTACGAAGAATGTCCAAAGACATCGTCCTGGACCAGGTCAGTCAAAATAGTGCAAGGTGGAAGTGAAACTCATCATACTGCTGCTGTTTCTTTTCTTCAAATATAAATAATGCCATTGTTGCAGAAGCATTGTATTTTGAGGTTGTCTGTCCGTCCACCCATTGGTCTTTTACAAGTCTTGTTACTGCTACAGGAGCTGACTTGTTTGTTGGATCTTTACCAAACTTTGTGTGGTTAACACCTAGGATGGGTAGAAGATCTGATAATACTTTTGAGGTCATAGGTTCAAAGGTCAAGGTCACATGGGGTCATCAATGAAAATATTGTTACCACCTTAGGAACTGACTGGGCTGCTGGATCCTTGCCAATACTTGTATGGTAAATCACTAGGATAGGTAGAGGAATTGAAAACATTTTAGAGATCATGAGGTCAAGGGTCAAGGTCACAGGGGGTGGTCAGTAATAATTTACTGAGCTGACTGGGCTGCTGGATCCTTGGCATTGTTTGTATGGTTAATCACCGTGATGGATAGAACAATTGAAAAATTTTGAGGTCTCTGCATCTGTCCATTTGTCCCTTACAAAATTAACCACTACTTGTTTGAGCTGACTTGTTTGCTGGAGCTTTTTCAGTATTTGAGTGGTTAATACCTATGATGGTAGAACATCTGATGAGATTGTGGAGTCAAAGGCTAGGGTCACATAGGGTCAGATTTAAGCCGTGTTCTGGGCATTTAAAAAAAAAATTCTTATTTTCATGAAATATTTCTCTTATTTAACTCTGTTCTTGTAGAGCCTACCAAGGGATCTACCACCAACCATCATTTCTCAGGCAAGGGAGTGTAAACCAGCACAGGGCCAGTCAGAATGGTCCAGCGATGAGTCGCCTGATGATAAGTTCTTCTCTGAGGAGCCCCGACTTAGACGCAGACCCAACCTCAAAGGAGTGGTCAGTTATCTTCCAATCAAACTTAGAGATTTATGACCCAAAGGCCAGAGTCAATACTTAGTACAGCAGAGACTGACTTATTGTAAAGTATACCCCCCAAGGGATCAAGTGATTAATCACAGTTTGGCTCTGAGCAGCCCAACAAAAGCAACTATTAACCCTATACATTTTGGTCATTTTTTTGAAGAAAAAATTTACACACAGCTGGATTCTGATATAGTCTAAGATTAAAGCCCCTGTCACACCTTGACGATTTTAACAAACATATGCCGAGTACGAATACGCTGGCTTACGTCGATTAAGTTCTAGGTAAGTTTTGTATAAGTTAAGAGCACGGTGAAATGTGTAACATATATCAAACTTACTTCCAATGACTATTGACGTTTGTAGACGTATTTGACGTGATCCAGTCATGCTGAACGTGTTTCTAAGACACAGCTGTCGTACAATTGCGTATGCGCTGTGTTTAAGGGAAGTGGTATAAATGGGCTTCAAGTTGTGAATGCCAGCAATATGCTAGCATTCGTTGGTATTATGTTTTATATATGTTAGCAATACATTGCGTATATGTCCATTGTTCTGCATATGCCAGCGTTTTTAGTGGCATTTGGATGCGTCAGCATAAACTTGTTAAATCGTCATGGTGTGATACGACCTTAATACTTATAATAATTAGCTGGTTCTCTATTTTAAATACCAGATGTAGTGTCAGCTACCATATATACTCATTTTCACTTTAAACTGTTTACAGACATTGGTCATAAAAGGCAGATGCAAAAAGGTTGTTTTCAACTAAAAACCATAATGTTTTGTCCTTTAGAATAGAGTCAAGTCTCCAGTTTGTGTACTGAAAGACCTTCAAACCAACTCAGAGAACAGTCAGCCCTCAGGTAACACTCATGTACATGTATCACAGTATATTCTGCCAGAACAATGACATTTCGTTTGTGTAACTTTATCAGTTTATTTTCACCTCCCAGCTTCGGCTCCCGTCAATGGTGGAGACTTTCTGGAGATTCATATGCCAAACTCGCACGGCAACAGCATCTCGCTCCCTCCCTCGCCCAGCGTCCCAATTTCCCCTACATATCCTCCCTCTTCGGCTCCTCCGCTTAATTCCTCTCCATCCACCTCCCCGCTCCCGTTCACCACTGTGGAGTCATCATGCAACAGACAAATGGTGCGACGGAGTTTGTGTCTGTTTAATATCAGTAAAACTGTCACTCTTTTGTTGTTGGTAAAATAATCCTCTTAGGTGCTCTTTCCATAAATTTTAATCTATTGAAAACCTAATACAGTGTTAGATTGAATAAATCTTAATTCCCTTCCAGCTGCGTTTTCGTAACGACAGCATCCTGTCCATATTTCCTGAACCACCTGAGAAAGCATCTCTTTACCGCAGAGAGAGGGAGAAGGAGGATGACATCTACCCCCGCAGGTACTGAATAAACATAGATAAGTGTACTTCATGCCATAATAATGGTTTAAGAATTTGTCCTGGCTTGCATTTAATTTCATCTGATGTTTTGTCTATTTTAGCATCTCTGACTTTGAGAGTGACATCATGGAAACAGAGTTTGGTAACGTACATTTATTTTTATCTAAATCATACTGTTACCTTCTGTCTAACTGTTTTTAAAAAAGATCTGTCTTTATTTGGCTGTCTATTTCTGTTCTTTTCATAGAGGATGACCGTGGTCCTCCCTCTGTGCACTCATCTTCATCTTCCCATCAGTCAGAAGGGATGGACACTTACGATCTGGAGCAGGTCAACAATATCTTCAGGAAACTCTCCCTGGAGAGGTACAGGCAGTGGCATACACAAAATTAACGGGAAGTCAAGCTGCCTTATGAACACCTTTCACTGCTACACAGTTTGTGTGACGTGTCTGTGTGTTTGTGCAGGCCATTCCGCCCGTCTCTGTCCTCCTTCTCCAGAATCAGCGCGTCCCTAAAACCAGTACAGGAGGTGTCATTGGAAGGTGACAACCTGCTGAAGGATCTCAAGCTGGTTGGTGGCAACGACAGCGGGATTTTCATCTCATCTGTTCAACCAGGCTCCACCGCAGAGAAGGCAGGGCTACGAGAGGGCCACCATCTCCTGTTTGTATGTCAGAGTAAATATTCACTTAAAACAACTGGCTGTGCAATTAGAACTATAAAGAACTGATGAGTGCTGTGTAGATTTTCAAAGCAACAAATCTGGAGGCATTAACAACCATTTAATTTTTTACATTTTTAGATACTTGTTTGTTTTACTTGTTCCCTTGTTTCTACAACAGTTTTCTATAAAGGACTAATTTACAATATCTTTTTTCCTGCTGTGATTGGCCAGCTTGAGGGGTGCATCCGTGGGGAAAACCAAGACATTTCATTGGATACCAGTACTCAAGAAGAAGCCCACTGGACGCTGCAGCACTGCTCCGGGCCAATCACCCTGCACTATCGAGCCAACTATGACTGTAAGTGTTGCCTATTTTGAACTGTTTATTTAATATGGCTACACTGCATATATGAATTCAAATGTATGCCTGCCCTGCAGCTTATCGCCGTCTCCAAAGGGATCTAGCAGATGGCGCTTTAGCATCTGGCGACTCATTCTACATACGGGTCAACCTCAACATCTCTGGACAATTAGACAGCTGCTCCTTGTCCGTGCGCTGTGATGAGGTGGTGCATGTGCTGGACACAAGGCACCAGGGCCACTGTGAGTGGCTCTGTGCCCGTGTGGACCCCTACACTGGCTCTGACCTGGCTGACCGTGGCACTATACCCAGTAACTCACGGTACAGTTTGCATTTTTTTTAAAAAACTAGAAGTTCTAATATTCTGATACTGCAGAGGCTCTTGTGTGGGAGCCTGTGCACTTGTGTGCTATCTCAGTTTTTTAAAATGCAGTAGTAGATAAATGCCACTGATCTCCCAAACACTGTAAAATTATAACATCTTCCTGATAAAACAGCAACATTCTGCAACATGCATCGACACCGTCTGTTGAGCTTGATTGAGGACATTCCTAAATTAAACTTCATACTGTTTTTACTTTTTTAAACGTGTAAAAATCTTATTATTATGCATCTGCTTTGGAGGCATTATGTTTTCAAGCTGTCTGTCCATCCATTACAAATCTTAGCACTGCCACTACAGGAGGTAACTTGTTTTACTACACCTTGTGTGGTTAATACCCATGATGGGTAGAAGCACTCATAACAATTTCAAGGTTGTGGGTCCAAACGTCAAGGTCAGTCAGAGTCATTAATGGAATTTTTGTTACATTGTAGGAGCTTACTGAGTTGCTGGATCCTAGCCAGATTGTGTATGCTTAATTAATATGGTGGATGGAAGAAGTGAGAAGATTTTAGAGATTATGAGTTCAAAGGTCAAGATCACAGGGGGTGGTCAATGATAATCTTATTACCATTATAGGAGGTGATTGGGCTCTTGAATCCTTGTCAATGCTTGTATGGTTAATCGCCATGATGGGTAGAAGAACTGATCAAATTTAAGAGATTGTGAGTCAAAGGCCAAGGACACACAGGGTCAGATTTAAAGGCAGAGGCATGCCGGCCGAGTTCCAGGCATTTCACATTTGAGAATTTGACAAGGATCTGTTTTGTGTGCGTTTGTGTGTTTATGTGTGAATGTAGAGCCCAGCAGCTGCTTCTGGTAAAGATTCAGAAGTTAGTGTGCCGAGGGGGGAAAGAAGAAAATGAAATTCAACGAAGCAACAAGGTAAGAAAAAGCTTCACCTTCTTTTTTTCTCTTTCTATAAGTTTACATGCATATTTGAGTCCATAATCAACTATTTTAGGGTACATTGCAAGTCAGGGATTGGCAAGGGGTGTGTGGATGAGGGACTATGTAATGTGTGGGCAAATCCTTCTTATGACGCCTGATCACAGGTGTATAGACAAGACGACAAAATGTGAACGAACCCAAAAGCAAAGACAGGTCGATTACCCAGCAACTAATAATATTCAGTTTTTTCCAAAAATACATTTTTCATTTCAGTTTTGAGTTCTACCAGCCAACCATGTTTGACCAGGTTTCATAAGCAGTCTGTGTGGACAGCAAAAGAGGAATTTCACTGGTCTGCCAATTAGAAACCCTCAGCTCTGATCTGATGACAGGTTACAGTACTGGGCAAAAGTCCTGAGCCACCTGTCATTTCTTTATATTTTGCTTCAAAGGAGCCAGTATTTCTTTATATTTAAAGTTCTCCTGAGCAATAGTTCTCCAGGCTTTCTGAAAGTCTTTTGAAGACTTTCTTTGGACGTTGGCTGCTTTTTCACTCATTTTCAGAACAGTCCTTGTACCTGGACATTTTCAGAGGAATGTTGTTTTGTCTGTTAAGCCACTTAACAAACCCATGATCAATGAAACAGTCAAGAATAAAAAAGGCAGCTAACACAGAAGATAAACCAGTCTTGTGTCTACACATAACAGACGACTTTGCAAAGAACCAATTTTAAACCATATCTTTAGGTGCTTTGATACTGGCAGCCTGTTGTAAAAACACATAAGTTGTTCCTATTTTTTTAGTTGAATCTACAAAAAATGATAACACCATTCAGTAGGCATAAAATAGCATTTTTGCACTAACAAGGTGATTCCCAAAGAGCTATTAGCCAAAAACTTATCATGTCTCAGCATGATGTGCAGTGTGTCCTTAAAAAAATCTGAGGAAACTGGACAAGTGGAGGACAACAGAACTGGTTGCAGGGCAAAAAAAATCCATAGCAGATGAACAGTAGCTGAAAGTCGTGTCCTTAAGAAATAGGAAAAAAATCAAAGAACTGATACAGGACCTGAGAGATGCATCTGGCCCTTCAGTTGATCCATTTACTGTTCACTGAAGCCATCGGGTGTGAATGGAGGGTAGCTGTCAGAAAGCCATTCTTAAGGAGGGGAAGCTGAGAGAGCAGTGTGAGGTTTGCCACACTACACAAGAACTGTACTGAAAATCAGTGGCAACAGGTCTTATGGAGACCTGAAGCAATGTAGGATCATCTTGACAGAGAATGGAACCAAAGGAGGCCAACAACTAAGGAAGAGCTTTGGAATGTCCTTCAAGAAGCCCTGAGAACCATTCCCGAAGACTACTTCAGGAGCTTTCCAAAGAGAGTTCAGCCCATGTTGAAGAATAAATGTGGTCGTACCAAATATTAACTTTCAAACTGATTAGAATTTCACAAACTCTGTTTTGGCCTTATGTACTGTATTTACATTTGTGCTTGAACATGTTTCAAAAAATCAGTGCACCTGTTTCCTGTTTTCCTAGCAAAACACAAAGAAATGAGGGTTGGCTCAAGACTTTTGTGCAGCACTTTTGTACATCCCCAAACTATGATACTAAATCTAGCCAATGGATTCCCAGATTGAAGTACTCATTGCATTAATTTGACATTACATCTCTGAGACAGTCTTTCATGTAATCACCAGTTAACACCAAAACATTACATGCACACACTCATGCCCATACATTGCTACAAAGTTACCTTTTGAAAAATTGATTAGTTGGGGTCAACATACACCACTTTGAGTTGATGTCAGGTTCACAGCAGTAAACAGTTGTTTCATGACTGAAAATAATATTGCTATTTTTCTGCTGTGTTGTGTTTACAAAAGCGTTTGTCTTAGAGTTTGAGTCATAACTTTTATGCATACTTTCCATGTCTGCCTAGAACAATTTACAGCCAGAAGAACCCAGCCAGTCGCCTGATCCTAGGGCCAGCCCACGCTTGTCGAGAGCCAGCATCTTTCTCACACAAATACTACAGGTAATAAAATGCAGATAAAACCACCAGTTGTTGCAGTGTCTAAAATTGTTCAGTCAAGTGGTGAGTGTAGCCTACAGGTAAGCACATAATTCAAGCTTGGCTCAGATGAATTATTGATTGCAGCACTGTTTTCAAAATTGATGAGCAGCTACATATCTTGGTTCCTCCAGTAATATGATACTTTTCCTCATCTGACTTGATTTACAGTTTGTGAGCAGGGTGGATATCAAGTACAAGCGAATGAACAGCAATGAGCGTGTGAGGCTCGTCAACTCAGGTAGCACAACACTACCTAGACAAGGTTTTGAAGTGCTTCGACCAGAAGGTGAGTACAAATTGTTGCAGGGTAGGCGAAACAAAGAAAATTTACATGCACTCAGTGCAGAAAATTCACAGCTGAGGCAGCTCAAGTTGTCTTTAAAGTGGTTGCCAAAGCCCTGACAGTGAAAGTAGTGGAATGAGTTAATGTGTTAAAGAGTAATGAGTTAAAATGTAACTGCTAAAACACATTTAGGTGTCATTTTCCATGTAAGCACCTCAGTGATGCTTAAGTTAAAATGAAAAAGCTGAAAAGAGGATTCAGTGTTAACTGTAGCAGAAATATGTAAACACACAGGGGATTTCATTTGAACTGTAAGCACTGACAGCAGTTGAAATATCTAAAGCAAAAGCTGTGGAAACACCTTTTGATGGGTTTTGTTGTCCAGAAGTTAATATCAGAGAGCTGAAAAGGTGTGAAGTGTCAGCTATATAAGAACTAAAGGGTGTGCACTAGAAAAAGCTGGAAGTTTTGCTTAAGTATAAGATTAGAACATGTTTAAATTGACTGTTGAAGAGTCGTGCAGTGTGTGACATGTGAAGTCGGCTGGAGAACATGAATGTAAAAATATATTGAGGTGCGAAAAGAACATGAAACTAAAACTGTGATAACAGAATCTCTATTAAAAGCATGAGAAAATGGAGTTAACTGTTGAGGTGTGAGCATAAATGAAAAGGCTGAATCGAAGTTGAGTGACTGAAAATATTGCTGCCATTCATTTGAATGAACTAAAAACAGCTGAGAACAATGTTAATGTTTATTAAAAAATCCAAAAAGAATTTAACAAAAAAACTCAAAGCACAAATGTATTTAATGCTATCAGTTAATTTTTTGAAAATGAGCATAAATGGTTGTTTAAGGAAAATGTGTTCAAAAGTTAAAAGTCTTTAAAAAGTGTAAAAAAAGAAGAGTAGAAAAAAAAAAGAGTGAGCCTCACTGAAGGCAGGCAATGCAATAATACTTTGTGAAAGCTATTGTTTTATTTTACATATTTATTAGATAGAGTAATTAAATATATAATGAAAATCTGATTTCACCCATCCATCCATCCATACATACATACATACACTCACTGGCCACTTTATTAGGGTCATGTTTAAAGTACCAGGTTGGACCCCCTTTTGTCTTTAAACTGTCTGAATTCTTCATGGCATAGAGTCAAAAATGTGCTGGAACATTCCTCAGAGATTTTGGTCCATATTGACATGATAGCAGTGTACAGTTGCAGATTTGTCAGCTGGACATCCATGATGCAACTCTTCTGTTCCACCACATCCCAAAGGTGCTCTGTTAGATGGAGATCTGGTGACTGTGGAGGTCATTTGAGTACAGTGGACTTGCTGTCATGTTCAAGTAACCAGTTTGAGATGATTTGAGCTTTGTGACATACATTCTCAAAAAAGATGTGTTAAATCTTACACATCTATGTGTCTAATTAAAGAACAAAACATATGGTGATAATTTTAAACCAGGAAATGTGTTAAAATAATGCGTTAGCGTTAATGTTAACACAGTTCCTGGGTTAAACTAAACTCTGTTTCTCCTTTTCTTAACTTGATGTGTTGGAAAAAACACATGTCATTCTCAACACATCTGTTTTAAGAGTGTGGTGCAGCCAACAGAAAATTGGTACACTGTGATCATAAAAGGATGGAAATGGTCAGGTAGTTCTGTGATATTTAAATGATGCTCAGGTTGTACTATGGGGCCCAAAGTGTACTAAGAACATATCCCCCACGCCATTACACCACCAGCAGCAGCCTGAACAGTTAATACGAGACTGAATGGATCCATGCTTTTGATTGATTGATTGATTGATTGATTGAGCCTTTCATGTGGTTTTGCTAAATTCTGACCCTGCCATCCGAATGTTGCATCAGAAAACTAGACTCATCCGACCAGGCAAATGTTTTTCCAGTCTTCTGCTGTCCAGTTTTGGGGAGCCCTTGGGAATTGCAGCCTTAGTTTCCTGTTCTTACCTACCAGGAGTGGCACCTGGGGTGGCCCTCTGCTGCTGTAGCCCATCTGCTACAAGGTTCAACATGTGGTGCATTCAGAGATGCTCTTTTGGATACCTTGGTTGTAAGGAGTTGTTATCTGAGTTGCTGTTGTTTTCGTATCAGCTCAAAGCAGTCTGGCCACCTTTCTTCTCCATTCTGATGCTCAGTTTGAACTTCAGCAGGTCATCCTCACTGTATCTGCAAGCCTAAATGCATTGAATTGCTGCCATCTGATTGCATGATTTAAGCAGTTTAACAGGCATGCCTAATGAATTGGCCAGTCAGTCTGTGTATTGCTCAACCAAAAGATACTTTAACCAAAGCATTACATTTCTGAAGCAGGTGATATAAACTAATAATCTGGTTAAAAGTCACCTCATGTTATCATTCTTTTAGCGAGTGTTAGTATGGCCCTCTGAAATCCCATTGGCCTCACAGTGGTTGGTCGTTTGTAGTATGTGGGCTTCACTGTTTGAACTATTAGAAATTGTGGTTAAAAGTCACAGGGTGTCTTGAGGTAATTCACTCTTCTTTTGCTGCTGGAGCTCATCATGCTCTCATGGCTGCTTTTCTTTTGCACTTTATCGCTCAGTTTAGATATTCATTCACTGACTCCGCAAGCTGAATCATGACAGTGTGTTATTCTGTGCTACCTCTCTTTACATTTAAGCAATTTTCCCCTGGGATTAATTTAATTCTGATTCCCATTCTGTTCTTTGTATGCTTGCCATTGATGCAAACAGATGCTGCTGACCCAGACAGTGAGCTGAGCAGGAGTTTGAGCCTGATCCCTTACAGTCCTGTCACCCTTCAGCGGACCCAGAGAAGAAGACCAGTCCTATTCACTCCTGCTGCTCTTGCCAAAACCATTATCCAGAAAATTCTTAACATGGGGGGAGCCATGGACTTTAATATCTGCAAACCAGGTCAGTGTATGATGGGTATAAGAAAGCTCACAGCATGTCTTCATGAAAATATTTCCCCCTTACTGGCATAATGAGTTAAACTATGGTTAAGAAAAAAGTAGCTGAATACGGAGAAGGTGAGAGAAAAGGAAGCGATGACTGCGATTCATAGCAGGTATTGTATTTCATTGTGTGTGTAAATGTTAAGAGACAGTAGAGGCAGGATTTAAGATGACCCAAATGATAATTAGATTGACACTGTGTGCTGATGACACAGATAGTTTAAATGCCACACTTAAATCAGTTGACTCACTGTAATGTGAACATGTTAGCAGTGTCAAACCCTTGGAGACTTCACACTTCAGTCACATGACAAGCCAACCGCTCCCAGTAGAGGGGGGTCAGACAAGTTGCTGGCCTAGAGTTGAACATCTGGCGAGCTCAAGAGACTGTGTGATGTCTCTATTACGTTGACAATCCCCACAGCAAAAACCACAAAGGTTTCTGTTCCTTGTGCTAAATGTGATGCGTTGACTCTTAACAAATGAACAGAGTTTTATTTTTGTCTCTTCAGGGCCACAATTTTACAAGACAAGAAACCGAATTTACATGTTTTTTTCTCCCCTTTCATTTACATTCTGCTGAGTAGACACCCTGTCCAAAGAGGAGTTTCATCTGAAACAGAATGTGGAGCCCTTCATTCACTACAAAGAGAAACAAGCCACTTTTGAATGCATCACCCGAGAAAACATAGAGGCTGTCGCTGCCAAAGTGAGTTTTTATTGTGTGTGTGAAAATGCATTTATCTTCAAATGTGTTTGCACCTTTACAAATTTAGGAAGACAGTTTATTCGAAAGGGTGTGCTTGACACTGACATGTGTATCACGCACATGAAGGAGTCTTTATGAATGTTTATGATTGTTACTGTGAAGCGTCCGTCGATCATTTATTTAATTTTTAATGAAAAGGCAAGATTGTTTGAGACAGACTGACATTGACAGCATAACCTATAATAACCTTTCATAAACAATAAAGGCTCAGTCCTAATTATCAGACAAAAGAAACGGCTTTACATTAAACTAGTGTTTCCATAGTCCAGTGGTTTACACATTTGCCTCACATGTGAAAGGTCCCCAGTTTGCAACCAGGGGCAGACGCAAGCCTTGCCAAACTAGTGTACCCCTAGTGCTGGTACCAACCCCGGATAAATGGGAGGGTTGCATCAGAAGGGGCATCTGGTGTAACATCTGTGCCAAATGCTGATTCATCTGCTGTGGTGAATCCATGGGTTGAAAAAAATAAAACAGTTAAACTTTTATGTCTTTGGCTCAGACAAATGAGTCATGAATGAGGAAGAGTTTTAACCTTAGTCATTTAGCCTACCCCTACTTCTAACCCTTTAAGAAACTGCTGTAGAAACTTTGCACAGTAATGTGCTTTTCTTTGTGAATATAGTGGAAATGTTGATGATCATATCAACAGCAAGTTACTGTTGTATTTTTTATGGTACAATACAATTTTTTTTTGTGTGAACCCAGATACCCATATGAATGCAAATGTTTTAGTTGAAATAATTAATATTTAAGTGTTTTGGTTGTCAGTACTTTTGCCTCACAGCAAGAAGGCCCAGGGTTAGAATCTGCTGGGCATATGTGCTGAATTTGCATGCCAGGTACTCTGACTTCCTCCCTCAGAGGCTAATTCTAAATTAGCCAGAGGCATGAATGCTTAAAGTAGCCCTGTGATGGATTGTCCCCCTGTCCAGGTTGTAGCTCGCCTCTGGCCCTATGCCAGCTGGCATAGCCTCCAGCTGGCATAGCCTCCAGCTGGCATAGGGCAGTTGGATAAGCGGTTAAGAAAAAGGATGGATGGATGGACTTTAAATGTTATTAATATGTAATGGGGTTTTCAAGACATGTTGCCACATTAGGCTTTAGCCAACAATGGGCCATCAGGACCGAGACTCCTGTGGTCTCTAATTACATGGCTGTTAAAATGTTAAATACAACAGCATTCCTGTAACTGTGTAGTGGAAGGGAGATTCCCAAAAAACCCATATCTTGCCATTGGTCAATAAATTAAAAAAATGAATTCAGGATACAAGAGTAATTATATTGTCTAGTGGTTAATAAAGTGTTTATGGAGATTACAGTGGGACACTAAAATAACAGGATAAAGGCAACTAAACAGCTGATAGTATTGTCCTGGACAACTTCTATTTTGCACAGCACAGTAGGTAAAAATAAGTGGTAAAACTGCTGTAAAATAACAGTAAAAAGCTGGCAAAGCTGTATGCTTACTTTACCATAATTCAACTAGGGATTCCTTACAGTGTTGTTAATGTCAAGTTGTCATAACAAAGACATATCAAGCAATGTCAGTCTTATGTGTCATCCTTTACAATAAAACAGTACCAAAATGAGAAGCTGCTGTATGCAGAGGAAGAGTTTGAACATTTGCTGAGAATTGGATGATGTGTGCCACTATCATGAGAGAATATGTGTGAAGCAACAATGTGAAGGAACAATTCTGGGTCTATCCAGAGGTAATAAACCCCTAGCAGCATTTCTAAAGCTCCCTGATTGACAAGTTATGCCCTGTTTGATTAATCTGTCTAACAATGAAGAGTAAAAGATAGTCCATGTTTATCCTATAGAAATGAGCATGCCATTAATTGCCAGTGATGTGATTGCCCATCCGAATGTGCAACTGCAATCTCAGAGTGGCTGTGGTCCTGGGGTCCATGTTGTGCTGTTGTATCTACATAGTTGAACTGATAGTCAGCTGGCAGCATGCTGTGGATAAAGCATAAGAACAGCTGTAATGCTTACAGCTGAAGCAGGGGAGTGAGATTGGAAAAAATATGTCTAATGGAAGTGGGGTGCAGAAAATTTGATGCCATTGCTTTTGAGAGAAGTGAAAGTCAGAAGGCAGGCCCATAAGAGCGTAATGCCAGTGCCCTCTGAATGAGTTGTCACTGGCTGTGGCTAATAAAAAAATAGGTGAAGGCTAACCATGAGACACGCATCCAGGTCTGATCAGCCTGTGGTAGGCCTACTTCAGCTGAGAGCGACTTGTGGTTAAAGGCTGAAACACCAAGTGGCATCAAGATACACAACAGAGGATTTGTCATCATTTTAGCTACATTGTATATTGTCAAGTCTCCAAGAACAGTGCAAAAAATTTGGGGACTTTAACACCCAATCCCAAACTGAGGCACTGAAAAAAATGAATTAGAATATATGTGAAAAGTACCACTGTGACCTTTCTAATCTTTTCATTAGGTGTTTTATTTTTAATTTTTTAGTCTTCAGTCATGTTTGCAAAGTGTAGCTCTGCATTTCTCTGTAAAGACATTTCTTTCCACCTGTCACCAGGGCAAACATTGCCTACTGGAGGCTGAGCTGAGCTGCGTCAAGGACCTTCTACGGAGAGAAATCTACCCGATCATCATCTACGTCAAGATCTGTGAGAGAAATGTCAAGAAGTTACGGTAGGCTTAACACATTTAATCTCACATGTTTACCCAGTGACTCAAACCACACAGCTGTGAACCACAGTTCTTTTTTTCCAAGAGAAAATACACGTCAGTCCTTGATATTTTACCTCTAGATTGGAGTCGACTTTGAGCTGAGGATGTCAGTTTAATGTTGCCGTACTTAAACTTGTAACAGTAATTGATCTAAATGATCTTTCTTTTGTCCTGTCCACAAAGATGACAGGATCTATTTTCTTACTCAAAATATAAAATGCTCTCTGGGTGTTGATGGTAATGTTACCTGTGAGATGCTTTCTTATGTTCCTGTGTGTGATCCCCATAACTGAGGTCTAAGTGAGTGTCAACAAAACCTGGTGCTTGACATAAGTTATGGTGGATTGTGCCTTTAAATAGCCACACAGCACGTAAACCCTTTACTATCAGAATTATCTTTCTGAGAAAAAGACAGACTGCCTACAGGATCTCATCAGAGATACTGAGTTCTAAACCACATTCACCACCGCAACACTGCTTCCTTCCTGTTTCCTGTCCACACAGGAAACTGCCTCTGCGCGTGGAGTCGGAGGAAGAGTTTGTGAAGTTGTGTCGTGCAAAAGAAAAGGAGTTAGAGGGCATCCCTTGTCTCTATGCCACCCTGGAGCCGGATGCCTGGGGGGGGACAGAGGACCTCATCAGGGTCATTAAAGACCGAATACTGGATGAGCAGAAGAAGGCTGTCTGGGTGGAGCAAGACCTGCTGTAGACACACACAGTTATACACAATAATCTGTCCATGAAGCTACATGTGAAGCTAAACACAGTAAAACACAAAAAGCCTTCTATATTGTGCTTTCATGCATTTTATATTTATGGCGGGACTCAAAAATACACATGTGGACACTTAAAATTGTTAAATAATAAATGCATTATGCTTTTTTGTAAATATGTCTTTTATCTAGAAAAATAAACAGATTCAAATCATCAAAAATGGTCCTTCAATTGCTTACCCCTGAAATGCAGGTTTGTTTTATAAACAAAAAAAAAATAACACTATTGGGGCTGTAAATTCAGTTAACTGAGACTATGCCGCCCTCTAGTGGTTGATGTTGGGTTGGCTACTTTGTCAGAAAATATCAGCATTTCATTTTAATGAGGTCAAAGGATTTTCAGGATGGAGCTGCATACGAAAAGAGGTTAAACCACAGTGAAGGTCCATGTATGCAGGTGGACATGAAGAGGGTTGGTGTGACAGAAGAAGGTGAAAGAGATAGGGTGAGATGGTGACAGGTGATCCCTAAAGATTGCAGCCGAAAGAAGAAAAAGAAGAGGTTGAATGAACCCCCTTCCTATAAATTTTGGAGAACGCATTAGAAGTTTGGACCACATATGACAATATGAGAAAGAGATTAGCAGCTATAAAAGGATAAGTTTTAAGGACCAATAAGTAATTTTTTGAATAGTCACATGGTCATAATCACATGCACCCCCTCTGTGGTGAATACCACTTACTGCCATCAGTGCAACAGTGCAGGGTACCACCTTTGCAACCTTTCATGTTCAGACATCTTTATAGTATAGCTTTGTTGAACAAATCTAGTAATATGACGTGGTCCTTGTATATTTGTGCTTGAGTTGTGCTTTGAGTTTTGGTGATTTAGTTGCTGTTGTTATGCAGCACTTTTTTGTTGTTAACGTATGCAATGTCTCTAGTGTGATATCTTCGTCATTGTGGTTGTATTTATCCAACATTTGCCACAGACAAATAGAATTTCCCAAAGAACGCTTCAAAATTTTTTCTTCTTTCGTCTGTTCCAATGAGGAGTCGCCACAATGGATCATATTCCTTTGTCTCACCCAATTCCTTGCATCCTTTTCTGCCACATAAACCTTCATGTTCTCCTTCACTACTACACTCCATGAATCTTTTCTGTGGTCTTCCTCTTTTTCTCCTTCCTGGCAGCTTCATCTTCAACATCCTTTGTCCATTATCCACTGTCTCTCCTCTGCACATGTCCAAACCATCTCAACCTTACCTCTTTGACTTTGTCTCCAGACCACTCAACCTGAGCTGTCCCTGTCCTGTAATCATTTCTAATCCTGTCCATCCTGGTCGCTCCCAGTGAAAATCTCAGCATCTTCAACTCTGCCACCTGGAGCTCCACCCTCTGTTTTTTTGTCAGTGCTACCATCTCCAAACCATACATCATAGCACATCTCACTAACATCTCTTAAAACATCCTTTCATGCTCGCTGCTTTCCTTCTCTCACAAATCAACCCTGACACTCGTCTCCACCCACTTCACCCTGCCTGCACTCTCTTCTTCACCTCTCTTGTGCACTGTTCATTGCTTTGGATGGTTGATCCCAAGTACTTAAACTCATCCACCTTTACTATCTCTACTTGCATCTTCACCATTCCACCTGCTTCACTCTCATTTACAAACACGTATTCTGTCTTGCTTTTACTGACTTACATTCCTCTTCTCTCCAGTAAACCAGCCACAGGGGCCCACAAGCCAGTGTAGTCCTAGTGCTGGTCCCAAGCCCGGGTAAATGGTGAGGGTTGCGTCAGGAAGGGCATCCGGCGTAAAAACTGTGCCAAATCAAATATGCGGATTCATAACACGACTTC
>VUQH01048030.1:0-15040 GCA_015106775.1 Etroplus canarensis
GCAACTATTGCACATGTTGCACACATTGCACTTTATTTATTTATCTATTTTTTAAAATCTTTTAAACTTAAATTTTTAACTGTAGAAAAAAACCTATGTCTCTGTCACATGTCATATGTTTACATGTTTATATGTTGCACCAGGTCCTGGAGAAACACTATTTCATTTCACTATGTTCTGCGTCAGCTATATGTGGTTGAAATGACAATAAAGCTCTCTTGAATCTTGAATCTTGATGCTGACTTGTGCTATTGGCTTGAAGTTGGCCTCTAGTGTTGTACGCCACATCCCCATTGAGTTCCTGATGAAGGCTCTTAGGGTCCTGTTGATCTTGTATAGTTATATATATATGTGTGTGTGTGTATTGCAATATCCACATCCATGTGGAGTCATCCATAAACTTTTTATCTATTTGTAAATATGTTCACTCCTCATGTACAACTGTGGTTTTAATATGTGTAAAGTATGGTTTTTGCAGTTACTTTATTTAAATCACATGAATCTGTTCATGAGTACTTTTGAGGATATAGTTTTTGCTGCTTTTTATGTAATTGTGTCCATATCTTGCCTACTTTTATAACTGAATGACACTATTTGCTGCTGTATGCAATGAAAATTTAGCATTTGTGGGACTCAGAAAGGATTATCTTATGTTTTCTTATCTTGTGAGAGTTTTTTAAGGTGGTGGAAGTATTGGGGACCCTCAATAGTAAAGGTTGTCAAGTAGTAAAGGTTGCTAAGGAATCTTTTAAGTCAAACATAAAGCCCAAGGGCCACAACCGGCCCACCAAAGGGTCCAATCCAGCCCACTGGATGCCTTTGAAAAATGTGAAAATTGCAAAGCCAGATATCCTGTCATATTACACCAAAGACGAGACTGGAAACGCATGCACACATACACACACTGAAAAACACTCAAAGACATTTTCACATTCCCGGTAATGCAATACTGTGTATATTCAATTTCCATTTCAATTGATTAATGTAATATTTAATATGTATGTTTCAATACTTTTGACAGTCCTATTTTTCTTAATATCATTCAAGCTTTATTTCTCACCAGGATTCCATAATACAGACACTAAGGTGCTTTCATATCTTTAATAGTGGATTAAATAATAGAAAAGGTTTATGATTCACTAGTTACATTTCAGTTTACATTTACAAACGTTTCATTTTTTTTACAGCGTGTAAAAAAAACAGTAAAACAAAAACAAAAAGACTGGAAATCTTCTGGGAATTCACACAAAAAATCTGCTGTATAATACAGAATCCAGGTAATGAGCTTCCAGTGCTTTTTCTGTAATTTATTATTAAAGTTAAATAAATATTTTATGTAGTTTAAGCCCAAACAGAAATGCTGACAGGTTTTTTTTTTAATTTACTTCTCTAGTATTTCTTTTTAATGTAGAAATACTGACCATATATCACTGAAATTGCACTTCATTTTCTTAAGACATCACAAATTTGGAGTTAAACTTCTTTACACTGAAAGAAAGAGGAGTCATTTAGAGGTGTTTTTATTATAGGTTATTAGTCAATAGCTTTGTTGGTCTGGCCCCCTGGAGATCAAACTGGGCTATATGTGGCCCACGATGTAAAATAAATTTGACGCGCCTGTTTAAGCAGTCCTGTCTTTTCCATTCAATTCCATTCAGCCCAAAAGACGGTGGCAGTGCAGCATTTCGCTCGCTTACGAAATAATTCTGAACTAATAGTAGTAGTAGAAGAAGAAGAAGAAAAAGAAGGGGCAAGCAGCTTTTGACAGCCTTGAACCGCTCCCCCAGCAATCAGTCAACTGCATCAAACAGAGACGTTACCGGGCAGCTCGGTGGAAACACAGGAGTAATGTTATGTTAACATTCGGTGGTCACGTTTTACAACTTTGAGCAGACTGGACTAACCTGGGCGGGTGCAGTCCGAGGAATGGTGTCGTTGCCGCTAATAAAAAACGGAGTTAACACTGTTGCTTCTAGTTTTAGCATAGGCAACGTTACCGTTAGCTGCCGAGCGAGCAAAAGCTAAATAACTTAAGTGTTTACGGTCCCATCGGGCTGCCTATTTCTGTAGTCTGCGGGTTATCCACAAGCCGTCAGGTTGTCGGCTACTCGGTAAAGATGGGTGACATAAACCCATCGACATCCCATGCATTTCAGTCGGAGGTAAGTGTTTTTATGTAACTGTTTAACAGTGAATAGTTTGCGGTCTCGGCTAGCGACATTAGCGAACTTGTTCTCGGTTGTCACCGCACTAGCAGCTGCTGATTGTTTAGCCTTAGCTCGCTGCGCTAATGTTGACAAAACGTTAGCCAGCACATAAATAAGCCACGTTACACATAGTAAAGAGACACAGCTGTCAGTTTTCAGTAATAAAACTTGAGATCGTGTCTGAAACGGAGTCTTTAACGCCACTTCAGAATGCACTTTGTGAAACGTTGGAGCTAGCTTGCTGTGTGTTTCACCGAGAATAAAACATTCCATCATCATTACGGAGCATGCTAACATCAGTGCTGGCTAACTAACCATCGAACTGAAACCACACGGATTTTTTCCGCCGTTAACAGTTGTATGACACTGATGCTTTTATGGGCCGCTGCGACTCTTTGATAGTGGGGAACACGGATTGCCGCGCTGCTCGTTCGTTTTGACCGTTACTGAACTATAGTGAGACTAGCTCCTTGGCTGTCGTTAGCAGACCATGCTAACATTAGCTGTCATTTTTAGTTGCGTTGATCGGTGGGGGGTTGGTATGAAGGTTCACTTGCGAGTCCAGGGAGAATTGTGTTAGCGCAATGCATCAAACTTTCCCTCCGTGTTAGTCATTCTCTTTTCTTATTTAAATTTTTGACCATCTCTGCTGCGAGTGTGGAACTGTTTCGAGTAATCGACGTGTAGCGACCACTTCTTTGGTTTAATGCAGCTAATTCTTCGGCATTGTGACTGTGTTTTAGGGTTTCAGTCCGCCGTACAGGAGGAGGAGGACAGTGGAGGATTTTAACAAGTTTTGCACTTTTGTCTTGGCATATGCCGGTTACATCCCATACCCCCAGGAGGTGAGTAAACGAGTGCCTGTTCGCTCATCTTCACATTAGTACCTGCTTCGCTGAGCTATACCAGTGTCTAAATGTTTTAATCAGCCATAACATCATATCTGTGTTGTACGTAGTTGCAGTATGGCTCTGTATGTATAATATTTAACACTGGCCAACAGAGGGGGAAATTTAAAATTCACAAAGTGTTTGTTGTGAATTGGTGAAAACCACAAACAACCAAGAGTAAAAATTAGTCACTGTGGCTCTCTGAGTTAAAAAGAAATGTATGAAAAAGGCTTAAAGAAACTGTTTGCATTCTGGCTTATCTGTGGAATTTTCATATATTTATGTTGTTCTTGAGCAGTATTTTGACCCTCCAGCTTGTGCTTGGGTATCTAGGGCCTGTTTTATGAAGCATAGCCAGGATATTTATCCTTTCTGGCTTAACATAACCTAACATTTGCAGTCAGGATAAGCAGTCACACGAAAGTGGTTATCAACTGTATAAGTTAACCCAGGGTTTATTAATTTAGCTACTAGTGTATTCACATGAAATGGGTGGCGTTGGCACTCTGAAATCAACCCATCTGCTACAGATATTGATAAAGTTCAGCCTACTTAAAGACAGTAAGAAAAGTTGGCAAAAATGCTGAATATTTGAGTTAGAGTATCACAGCTCTGTCATTAAGACTCAGGAGAATCTGACAGATTATAGTAGTTATTCCATTACATTTGTGTTTAGGTGTATGTCTGAGTTTTTACTCTTTCAGCTACAACTGTGTGGTGCTTAACAATCTGGGCACAAATAAAAACAAAATTCAAATGTAGGTTCAGTCTACTGTATATGCAAATTTCATTTAGACTACAAATCAGAAAAGTAAAAATTGGCGCCCTGTTTTAGGATCATATATTAAGGCTTATAGAACCAATGTAAAATTTTTTGAAGCCAACAGAAAATAAAATAAAGTTTCTCTAAGAATCTATATTTATTACTGATGCGCTATGACTTTTGACACCATTAAGAAAACTTTAGACTCTCTTACTATGTGCACAGAGGTCCAAGGGATCTTCCAAGACTGCTGATGCTTTTTTCCAGAGAGTCAGAATACTTTAATCCCAGGGAGAACATTCTTACTGTCAGTAGGCAGTGGTTCCATACCTATTGATCTCTGATCGAGAACTTCACCTGCTTGAGAGCAGATTAAGTCTGTAACATAAGTTACCCCTGGGCTCTAACCCAGTAAAAAGTGAACCTCCATTGAAAAATGTATGTTTCGGCTACTCCCTTGTATTCTCCACCAAGGGGTCACCACAGCGGATTAATCTGCATTGGTAATTTGGCAGAGGTTTTACACCAGATGCCCTTTCTGACGCAACCCTCCAAGGTGAGAGGGGCTTGAGTCTCCACCTGGAATCAAACCAGGGACCTTTTGCTTGTAAGGCGAATGCACACTGGGAGTTAACCCTGAAGTTACTTGAATGAGCGGAAATTCAGCTTGATAGTACAGACTTTAGGAGGTCATCAGAAAGCCTGTAGTTTATCTGGGTGTGTTTATTGTAGTTTTACACACACTCCACTAGAACTTACCTTTTGCATTTACATGGACTCCTACTGGTTTAACACATGGGTACAGAGCCTCTTCTTTAAAGTATGTTTTTTTTTCTATGCATAAGGCAACTTGTGATGCTGCTGTTTGTAATTAGGTTAAGTGAACACTGTTATAAGGAAAGTAGCCCTGGTCATGCCATCCATTCATGTCCATGACACAACTTAAAGTTATCAAAAATAGTTATAAAAAACTATAGTTACTAAAAACATGCACTTCCATTAACTAGGATGTAGAAGCCCTGTCCTATTATCAAGGGACACTGCCTTTACAGCATTGTATCCTTTGTCTGTTGTTGCACAATGTTGGTTTTTTTTTCGGATCCAAACTCCCTTAGATAAAAAGCACCAGGTGGCAGGGATGTTCCTGTTAAGTGACACACACATACACACATTGACACATATATACACACACACACAAACCCTTGCTTGCATTATGAAAAAGTGTTTTGTTGCTCTCCCCTGCTGTAACTAAAGTTGTCTTTAGTGTTATTTTCTGTGAAACCAAAATAAAGTGTGACATCCCGCTTTTCAATTTAAGTACAGTTTCTTTTATAAGAACTAACACTTGATGCATTTATTTTATCTTCTACCCCATCAACAGGAATTTCTTGATTCTGACTCTCACCTTTCTCACACACATATACACCTACTGCCTTAAAGTTTGGGATCGCTTGCAAATTTCATTGTTTTCCAAAGAAAAACATATTTTCATAAAATTCACAAACAATTTTATCAATTTTGTAAAGAATTTCATCCATCACACAAACAATTAAAATGAATCACATATTTTTGTGTTTTAAAGAATGATCTACATTTTGCATAGAGGCCTGTTATCAACAACTGTCAGTCCTCTGCAGCAGTCTCCTGGTATGGCTGCTGTTCCAAGTTAATCTTATCAGGCTAGTAGATCATTAGAAAACCCTTTTGCAATTGTGTTGCACAGCTGAAAACTGTTATACTAATAAGGGAGCAAGAAAAGGAGCATGGCATTCTTTAGGTTAGATTAGTATCTGAAGCATTAGTAGTTGTTAGTTTGTTTAAAGGCTCAAAATGGCCAGAAAGACAGAACTTTCTTTAGAGACCTATCAGTCTATTGTTGTGCTTAGAAAAAGAAGGCTATTCAAATTGGGAAGTTGCGAGGAAACTTAAAATCTCCTACCGTGCACAAACTGGCTCTAACAAGGACAGAAAAAGAAGTGGGAGGCCCCGATGCACAGATGTACAAGAAGACAAATACCTGAGTGTCTGTAGTTTAATACAAAGACGCTCACAGGTCATCATCTGACAGCTGCACTAAATAGTACCCATCACATGCCAGTGTCAACATCAACAGGGAAGAGGTGACTTCATGGCAAAATTGCCAAGGAAAAGCCATATCTCAGACTGACCAATTAAAAGAAAAGACTGAGATGGACAAAAGAGCACAGACACTGGACACTGAAGACTGGATGGAGGTGTTGTGGACAGATTAGTCCAAGTTTGAGGTCTTCAGATCAAACAGAAGAATGTGTGAGATGCAGAACAAATGAAAAGATGCAAGAACAGTGTTTAATACGATCAGTCAAGCATGTTGGAGGCAGCATGATGGTCTGGGGGTGCTTTGGAGGTGGTAAAATAGGAGATTTGTAGGAAGGGACCTTGAGGAAGGAAAGCTATCACAATATTTTGCAACGCCATGCCATACCCTGGGGACAGAACTTGATTGGAGCCAATTTCATCCTACAATGGGATAATCACCCAAAACACACATCCAAAATGTGTCAGCAATATTTAAAGAATAAGCAGTCAGCCAGAATTCTGACTGTAATGGAGTGGCCAGCACTGTCTCCGGATCTGAACCCTATTGAGCTGTTGTGGGAGCAGGTTGACCGTATGGTACGGAGGAAGACTCCATCGAGTCAGTCCATCTTGTGGGAGATGCTTCCAGAGACAAGGGGTAAAAGTTCATCAGATTACCTTGAAAAATGTGTGTTTCTCCCACAAAGGTCTTGCTGATTGTAGCAAGACAATGCCAATCCACAATTAGCATGTAGTAATAAGTCTGGGTGCTAAACGGGTCTGCCTGCACCTACTGAAAACATTCGGAACATTATGAAAAAGCTATGGCAGTTCCCAAACACCTAGGCGTTGATCACATTCAAAATGAGCATATATTTTTCAAAAGCAGCTTTAAAATATTCAGACACTTATATCTTAAATGGTCTGAAGGTAACAACCAGGAGCTTACAGATTAAAAAGCTGGAATAAAAAGTGGCTGAATGCCCCAATAAATCGACCAAAAAAAAAACGGACTTGCAATGACGACAAACTCCTGGACAGTAGAGAGTAGGATAAAAACAGAAGTGAGACAGAAGAAGAGTCTGACTGACAGAGATAAAGTCAACAGAGTTTGAGTTACAACTTGTTTTTCCTTCTGTCATAACACAGAGTCTCGGTGGAAAAACATCAGGAGGGCCGACAGACGCTCTGAGGTGGGTCTGTAACATCTCAACACTGCAGAAACTAAGAATTATTGCTCCCTGCTAATTTAATCTTCCAGCAACAGTTCAACAATTTGAGAAAATCATCTTAGCACAACAGCAACTGCCTGGCCTACTGAAAATTGCATTTTCTTTTCTTTTATGAATCGTAACATTTTATTCAGTTTTCTACCCTTTGAATGCTTTCCTTCGCCTGTATGAGGCTCCTTCATTTCTCTCTTTGGTAGAAATGAAGCCGCATTGCTTCCTGCACTACATTCACACTGCAGTGTTTGGCCCTCAGATTTGTTTTTCCTCTCTCTTTTGGCTGTACACATTATTTTTTTAAATGTGGCCAATATCAGATTCCAGTGTGAACTCCTTACAATTTATGAAGTGACTGAATGCCCAAAAGGGACAATGCAATATCACACACACAGCATGCTGTCATATTAAGCAAACATGGAGGCTACTGAAGTCAGCCGTGCAATTTCATTTTGAAGTTAGACGTGCATCGGAAACCTGAGAATTTGTTAGCAGAAACTAACTTTTTGTGGACAAATGGATGCTATTTCTGTAGGCAGAGCTATCAGGTGGTTCCAGTGGCTGATAGCTGATAACCACAGTCTCCTGTTCTGACCCGGAGACTAAACAGTAGTCTTTGGTGAAAGAGCACATCAGGCCAAAGATAGAAAACTAGCAGTGTAGTGTAGAGATTGCTTAAAATACTGTGTCTTAAGGAGTGGATTTGCCAGCACTAAATGGATCTAATGAGGCAGCATGACGGCCGACAAAGTTCGTGTTTGGAGCTCATGGCTAACACTGTTGAACAGAAGACTTGGATTTGTTTCCAACGCGCGAACCTTCGACTGAATGTAAAAGATGAATGTAGCCAGCGTCACGGCACACTTAGCTTTGCGAAGTCTGGTTTTCAAAGCCGTTTTGAGCGCCACCATTTTATCTTTTTGCAACCAGGGGTTCTGAGTGCACGGTGGATCTGACTGAAAGGTCAAGGGGACGCTGGTTGGTTATACTATAGTGGCTTGTCAGTCAGAAGGAAAGAAGCACACCCTCAGTCATCGGCCTTTTTGGCTAACTGGGATCTTAATACTCTGTGTCCCTACAGCCAGTTCTGGCATCCAGGAACTGCCTCTGACAGCTGCCCAATCCACAGTGCACCAGACCCCTTATAACCCCTTCTGTGGGTGGTGGACACAGAATGGTAGGACCGTATAGTTCTCACCCTTGGGGCCCTGTCTGGTTCCACAGTGGAGCCCCAGTAACCCTATCCTATGTTCTTTTCTTCACAGGGGATTTCTGAGAGAGGGGGTTCTAGGTATTTCTGCTTAGACTGTAATGGATGGGTGGATGGGTGGGTGGATGGATGGATGGATGGATGGATGGATGGATGGATCTTAATTTACAAAACAAACACCATGTTGTATTCAGTATGATTTTAAACAAACAGCTTTTCCATTTCCATGGCAACCACCTGCTTTCTAAAAAGGTTGGACACTTGCATGACGACATAAAGAGTTTCCCTCTTGAGTCATTTTTGTGGTCGTCGTCTGCTTACAAGGACTAAAAAAAAAAATCATATTTCTAGCTCAAACAGTGAAGTCCTGGAAACCTGGTTTTACACTGACATTCAGAAATCTGCTCAGAAAGCCAACAGCTCCACTGAAACTACATGGAAATGAGTGGACGCGTCTCTGAGCGTTTCTGTCTACTCGCAGAGCCACTGTACAGACAACACAAGGATCTCAATCTACGATCAAATGACTTGAAGACATGAGCGGAGAGCAACTTTTAATCAACACTGATCAGGTTTAAAGCTTGCGAATCTCTTGTCTGTCCTTCCATCTGTCGAGTATGATGAGTAAAAGGTCATGTTTGCCTCTGGGACCTGCTCCACAGATCTGTTTCAGTCCAGTATGATTAGATTTTGAGCGCAGAGTTATGATAAAAGATAAAGTGTTCTGGAGGTTGCTGCTCTGACATTTAAACCGCACTGACCTCGACTTTTCTAACAGCTGAGTTGTGGGTTTGTGGTTTCTCTGTTTTTAATCTCTCAGCAAATTACCAATTTACTCTTGTCTCTTTGATTCAATTCATTAGTGTCCAAACTGCCGTCCCAGTGACAACCGATCAGAGCAGCTCAGTTAGGAACCACTGGAACGCTTTGTGGAGACAAAGACATGAAAAACTGCTGGCACGAAACCAGTCGGTTAGGGGGACCCCAACAACAGGTTTCTAAACTGCATGAATTGGTGTGTGGTGGGTTTGGCTGCGTCATTACTGTGATTCAAACAGTTCCTCTCAGAAGTCTTTATCAGTGCACGCCATAATTATAAAAGATGAAGAACTTATCAAACCAGGTATTTTTAGAAGCAAACCTGGATTTCATGGGCTCATATATTACAGTTTTGCCATCACCATTACATTTTTTGGTCCCAGAAGTGACCATTTTCGGACAAGAGGGCGGGGCTGAAGAGCAGGGACTCCTCGGCTACTCCCTTGTATTTCCCCGATGGGACACCACAGCAGATAATCCATATCAGATGCCTTTCCTGATATAACCCTCCCACTGAAGGGAGGGCCTTGTGTTTGGACACCGTGGACTCAAACCAGGGACCTTTCACTTGCAAGGTAAATCTATAAATCACTACCCTACAGAGATACCTAAGACTATGGCAAAAATAAACCCAAGGATGGCATTTGTGTACAGATGGCAGAGGGGCTCATTTTATGAATATTATAATCCACACTGATACCCTTAAGAGAAAAGATTCTTGTGAAAATAGAAAATTCCTATAAAAGTTTGCAGTCATAACTGCAATTATAAATCTGATATTTAAGCAAGTCCAAGTCTTCCTTCTTTCTCTTTGCAGCTTAGTTCATCCATTATTTAGCAGACCATTCAAGTCAAACCCTCCACTGGAAATCCGATCATTCATCTATCTTTTAATAATTAGAATTCAGAAAAGTACAAAAAGCCATACCTCCCAAGTTTTCTACTACAAGAACTCAAAAACCTTGAGAGGAAATCGCTCAATTTAACCATGTGAGACCCTGTTGGCATTTCCCCAAGCAAAAACCCATTCTGCCAATGTCAATTAATCAGAACGTCAGTAATGTAGTAGCTCATCCATCACCATCCATCACACTTCACAGGCTACTGTAATGTTGGAAGCACAGTAATGAGAATTAAAACCCACTGAGAAGTCAAGGAGACTCTCAGACAGTCAGATTCCCAGCTTCTTGACCAGCCCCAACCTAGCCAGACATAAAACTACAAACATAACTCGACTTTGAGCAAAATTTGGCTAAAGGCCCATTAGATGGTCATCGTGCCCGCCTTTGAGTAAAATCTGACCGACACTTTAGGAAGAAGAGCAGTTCTTGTTAAAATGTAAATGTGCCCAAAAAAATGACAAGCGTGACCTTCACCTAGGGTTGTGCTGATGGACGATGACGTTGGGTACCAGTGATGGCCAAAGTGATTGCCTTGATTGGCAATATATTGCCAATTTTTCGCTCATTCCCCACTGATTCATTAAATCAATATCATTATTATGCTCCTTGTAATAAATTGAATGAATTTGACTTGAAACTAACCTTTGAGACCATAAATTCACCAGGAAAGCGTTCACTGAGGT
The DNA here is from genome assembly GCA_015106775.1 of Etroplus canarensis. Taxonomy (NCBI): domain Eukaryota; kingdom Metazoa; phylum Chordata; class Actinopteri; order Cichliformes; family Cichlidae; genus Etroplus; species Etroplus canarensis. Next base: position 10,759 of record VUQH01048030.1, read on the forward strand.
CATAGATCAAACTTCCCAGAGACTTCTATGCAATCTGACTTCTAATTGCAATCAGAGGAGTCGCCCCTGCTGGCCATCAGACAAATACAGACCGTCAGTAAACTTAAAACTCTCAGTTCTTTGTACTGTCACATGCTTAGGACTATCAACTTGTCTTTTCTGTCCTATTTAAGCTGAATTTCCAACTGCAGAAGTAAAAACAAAGGTCTGAAGTAGTGCAACGTTGTTTCCTTTATAATACATACAGCTCTGAAATAGATGTATTCTCAACGCAATGTGCCAAAACACATTGTGGTTATTCAGTGTCCTGCATTTCACTGCAAATAATGCAGTAATTTATGTTTGCAGTCAAAGTGTCTTCTTTATTTCCAACTGCTGTGACGTATGCTTGAGAAGTTATTAAGCGTTAAATGGAAGAGTTTAAATTGGGGGGGAAATGCCGCAGAAATTGAGTGAAATCGATTAACTGACTAATGGTTTCATTACTTATCTTAATAGAAATGCTCAAACCCAAAGACCAGAATAAAATAAAAAACAATCCATAAACTTCTAGATGCTTTGGAAAATTATCATTTTGAATTTAACAGGCTTAAAGGGGAGGACTTGTCTGGAGTTGGAGTAGAGCAGAGCCTCCGGCCAGACTGGATTTGGGTCCATTTCTTATCGTCTTGTTGGGTGCTGAAGCGGTGGAGAGCTTTCGTTGACTGCCAGCAGCTCAGAGAGTTAAGAAGGAGGAGGAGGAGGAGGAGGAGGAGGAGGAGGAAGCTCCTCTAAACATAGAAACAACAGTTCTCCGCCAACTCCAAGCCACACAGAGCCCAACATCTAAAACCAAACCCAGTGATTTTCACCAAGCTGTTCGCTGCACAGACTACACCCCCGGCTATTCCTCACTCCTCTGCCTCAGTGCCTCCCTCCATCCGTCGCTCTCAGAGGTCAGCTTTCAGAGAAATATCTCCCCATGTGAATGAATATTAAAGCGGCAGCTGTGTGGGAGGAGAGGTGAGCGGGGTGAACGCCGAGAGGATTCATTCACATCACCCATCCTCCGTTTTTAGTGTTCAGGCAATTAAAATTCATCGTTGGCAGGCTGGAAAATGGAGATGATTGTGTGGTCAAATGTGGGAGCAGAAGAGGGTTTTTAATGCATCTTTTAATTTTAATGACTGCTGATGATGTGGATTAATGTGTTCGTCGTGCAGAGGACCATGTATGGGGAAGCTTTGCATTTATTCAACCAAAAAGTCAAAAGGGCAAAATTACTGGTGAATTAATCTGTTATTTGTTCACTTTCAAATGCATGAGAAAGATTAAACCAAATCCCTGTTTTAGGTTGGAGGTCCTCCAAATATATTTCCTTCAGGAGATTGTTTGAGTTGGCATCCACCTATATGGCCGAAAATCCAATGGGCATCTTTTAGGGCTCTTTTAGTTGTCATTATGGACATCGTTGGGGTCCTCTAGGAGGATTTAGTGGCCCATAAAGACACAGGATACGTACTTTAAGCGGTCCTTGTTGTTGTTGAGGGCATGTCAAGCATATTTCCAGTGGCTTAAATAGCCCTTCTGATTCTAGAGGGACTTTAGGATATTTATGGAGATCATTTGGGGGGTTTAAAACTTGACACTCTCTACTAACACCATCAAAACATCAAATGAGGATGTATAACAAGGTTCTGGTACAACTTACCATACCAACTTATCTAATGACCCACAGGTGTTGAACCACACATCCTGAAGACATAAACCTAACAAAGACTGTAAAGAGCATCACAAATGAAAATCTCTAAAACACCCTCAGTGACTTCTAGCCCGTTCTGCCTTTATTCCTTTACAAAACCAAGGTTTTAGAACTGATTACTACTTAGAATTACTAGTAGAAGTTGCCTTAATTGCTCCAGGAAGAAGATCAGAGAATCCGTGGGCTGCATCTGCCAATCATTGTTTAATTTCTTGCTGTACCCACTCCCACAGCCAATGACGTCAGCGGTTCCAACATTCAGCACTGTGCCATCTTGGTGCTAGCTTTTCGACACCTCACATGATTTTTTTGAGGAATTATCAAATTATTTCTAGATTGGACACCAGGATAAGGGATACTCTTTGGATTTTCTTAGGTAGACATCAAGTCAAACTGAAAGGACCTTCTATAAATTTCTCATTAACCGCCAAAGACTTTGAGGAGGTTTCTTTGGGTGGTTGAACATGCGGGTCATCAAAAGATCTCGCAAGAAGAAATATCACCTCCACAGATCACCAACCATCTAAGTATCCTAAACGTCCTCTAGAACATCTTAAAAGTTAAGAAGAAACTCAGGTAGTTACACTTAAGCTGTTACCATGTCCTCCAAAACAACCTCCAGATTATCTCCAATGACTACAATGATCTCCAAGAAATGCTCTTTGGATCCGCTGATGTACATGTGGCTGCTAAATCAAACAGGAACTAATACACTTCTCAGTAACAACCAAAACCGTTTAGACACCGTAATCAAATTCTCTTTGGTGGTTGAACACATGGGGGTCATGGACCCTCTAGATGCCCTCTGGATTATCTGGTGCACAAATAGATGCCAATTATGTTAGCACCTTAAAGACTTACTAAACTTCTCAGGAATCACTAAAACTTCCAAAACAAAAAACAGCCCAATCAAAAATGTCTTTGTCTCGTAAGGATCTTGGAAAAGATTTTCCAGTAACCACTGAAGATTTTAGAGACTTTACTGGGGTTCTTTTAGGTGGTTGAACATATATAGACTATTAAATGATCTAGTAAGATGTTCCTCCTTGGGAAAATTTTAACACACTATTTTGACAGATGTTCAAACATTTAATAGCCCTAAGGCCCTCTACAGCATCTTCAAAGGATGACATCAACCATGTGCAAAACCTTGAACACCCTAACAAAAAGACCCTACAGAACTGAAGTTTACTGTTCATAACGTGTGACTAAATCCTCTAAAACACCCTCTAGAATGTCCTAAGTGATCGCTAGCACCTCCTAAAGGAATTGTACTGTATTTTGTAAGATTTTACAGACCTTCAATAGATTTAGTATTAACAAATAAACCACTCTTCAGGTGGTTGAACACCTGTTCCTCCATTAAAGAGATCAAATGATTTAGATGCTGCACCATCGAAAATTTCTGAAGAGTCTCTAGAGCATCTTAAAGGACGACTAGAACCACCTGAAAAACCTTTAACGTCACAACAAGAAGAATCTACAGAACTTAAGTTGCTTATTCCTAATGTGCAACTAATTCTTCTAGAACAGGGGTGCCCACACTGCTGATAACCAGCCTCAAGTCAACTTAAAACACTACGAAAAGTCAGAAAATGCCGCTCCACATTTTCCTTCTTTGGCACAGCAATGGTAGACTGGCGGATGAGGCAAATGCACTTTAAATATGGCACTGTGGGAAAAAAAAAAGTCCTCCTCCCTTTCCATATGGAAGTGGTAGGTTTTTGGCTTCTTACTTGGTTCAGCTCCCTCACTCATTTTAAACTCTTTCTTAAGTTTAGTAGAAATAGACTAAAGACTAACTAGGCAGTTTGGTAGCTTGCTAGAGATTTGCAGCAGCTGGCGTGGAACGCACATGCGTGGTGGCATGTCCGAAAAGATCAGATGTCAGACTGGCTGTCAAGTGACAAAGCTAATAGTGATGATGGATGACAGGCTGACGTTTGCTTTTTTTAATGCCATGTGATCTACCCACACTACCTTTGCGATCGACATACTGGGCACCTCATGTCCTCGACGATTACTATTACCTCCTGCATGAACTTCCCTGTATCCTGTAAGACCCAATAGACCTTCAATACATTGTGACCATAATGGAGTTCCTTCAGGCATGTGGTCTTCCATGAAAGAGCTCAAGTCATTTCGATATTCCACCATCTACATGTCCTATAGAGTTTCTAAAACAGCTTAACACCCAACCGCTTTTATTATTTAGCCATTTATTTTTGAGAAGGTGCTCAGCCAGATGTTAAGTTGCTTAAAGACACAATCTAGGTTTGGTTTTTTGACTCTCAAGACACAATCTGAAATTTGTAAATGCTACCTGCGCCTGTTGATCTTACTGATCGAAACTGCACTGCAGTTATCAATAACACCGTCGGAGCACAGCCGAGCTTGCAATCCGCTTCACACCTCTGTGCCATCTTTTCATCTGGTTGAGGTTGTTAGTTTTACCCGCACAGTGGAGGGAAGCTTTCCGCAGCTCAGACTCAGTCAAGTCTTAAATCCTCCGGGGAGGACGGAGCTGGTGCTGCGGGAAAA
>VUQH01048030.1:23536-38028 GCA_015106775.1 Etroplus canarensis
ATTTGCAGATGACACTGTGATCTGTAGTGAGAGTAGGGAGGTGGTGGGAGAGAGCCTGGAGAGGTGGAGGTATGCACTGGAGAGAAGAGGAATGAAAGTCAGTAGAAACAAGACAGAGTACATGTGTGTGAATGAGAGGGAGGCAGGTGGAACGGTGAAGATGCAAGGAGTAGAGGTGGCAAAGGTGAATGAGTTTAAATACCTGGGATCAACCATCCAAAGCAACGGACAGAGCACAAGAGAGCTGAAGAAGAGAGTTCAGGCCGGGTGGAGTGGGTGGAGACGAGTTTCAAGGGTGCTTTGTGATAGAAGGATAGCAGCAAGAGTGACAGGGAAGGTTTACAAGACAGTGGTGAGACCTGCTATGATGCATGTCTTGGAGACGGTGGCACTGAAAAAAAGACAGGAGGTGGAGCTGAAGACATTGAGATTTTAACTGGTGACCAGGATGGACAGGATTAGAAATGATTTCAGAGGGACAGCTCAGGTTGAGAAATTTGGGACAAAGCCAGAGAGGCAAGGTTGAGATGGTTTGGACATGTTCACACAGGCCTGTGACGCAAATCAGATGAAAACACCACCAAAGTAAGAAGCAAGATAATAAGTAGCCATATTAATCGCAAAACATGAAAAACATTTTACAGAAGGTGAGTTTATCAAAGCTTGTGCCATGATAATTGTGGAGTAGATGTGCCTCGAGAGATAAGTATATAACTTTTAAGATTAAAAAAAAATGTTGGGGGGACTGTTCGCCCTTTGGCATTTTCTCATTAATAAATCTGGCGCTCTTCACCCATCAGCTGGATTCTTTGAGGGTAATTGTACTGTCTGCGGTCCAGTGTTTGTCAGTAAAATTCTAGTATTGTATTAGCATTGACATGTAGATGTGTTCTGGCTCCGCCCATTTTGGCAACTTGTGTGGACTTGGGATAGCCAAGTGTTCCAGAATGAATTTCGAATAAAAAAAATCACAAACGGCGAAAGGGTAGCACCCCAAACTGTAAGTAAAGCTCTGAAGTGCTGCCATTTCTATGTTACAAAATAAACTTCTAAGATGTTTTCAGGCGATTATGTAGTAGCGCAAACTTTAAATATCTGATCAACTTCTCGGGATGTGAGGTCCTAATACCGTAACAACCAGCTCACCTCAACAGCTATAAGCTGATTGGCTGACTGGGGCTTAGGATGCATGCTGGGAACAACCTGTTCCTGGCCCACTGCGTTCAAACCCCCAGTGGCCATCGCCTCTCAGTGGAGGTTAAACATGTGATATAATTTGCCTATCTTTACCTTACAGGTATTCTTTGGTTTTTTTCATTTGTTTTATTTGACTGAGATTAAAGTGAAACTTTAAAACTGGATCATTTTATTTTAGTCAAATGTTTTACTGGAACGCTGTCCGTGTATTCACAGATGTAAAAATATGTTATCCTTGCTAGAACAGCTTTTTCTGATTAAAAACCAACATTTATAATATTTTAATCCAGGGAGAAAAATGAGAGCCCTTCCACTGGGATCAAAAACATCTGGACCATCTGAAAATCAGCCTGAAGACTGATGTCCAGTTGACTCCAGAAATGATGAACTTTTGTGTTTAATATTTATTGGACTGTATTATAAATACCAGCTGACAACTATAAGTTTTGGAAATCTAATAGAATAAAATAAAATCATTTTAACATCTGACCTGTTTGTTGTTTGTTCTCTCTCTCTCTCTCTCTCTCTCTATATATATATATACATATTATATTTATATATTAAGAGAGATGTGTAAAACATATCTGAAGTCATTTAATCAGTAATGTTTAATTCAATATATTGGTGGACAGTTTTACCAACTACATTGATAATTCTTTATTAAAATAACAGTCGAGTGTTTATGACCTTTCATAACAATTTCCACATTGCCAAGCATCTTGCACTAATAATCATTTTTAATGTATTTTAAAAAGAACATTGGTAAATAGATATATTGTGTACCATCCATCCATCCCTCCATCCATCACTTTTCTGGGGGTCCGGGTCACAGGGACAGCCATTCAAGCAGAGAAGCCCAGAGTTTCCTCTCCCCAGCTACCTCCTCCAGCTCCTCAGGCCAGCTGGGAGACATAGTCTCTCCAGCGTGTCCTGGGTCTGCTCCCGGGTCCCCTCCCAGAGGGATGTGCGCGAAAACACCTCAAGTGGGAGGCGTTCAGGAGGCATCCTGATCAGATGCCCGAACCACCTCAACTGGCTCCGATGTGGAGGAGCAGCAGCTCTACTCTGAGCTTCTCCCAGATAACTCAGTTCCTCACCCTGTCTCTAAGGATGAGTCCATCAACCCTGCGGAGAAAGCTCATTTCGGCCACCTGCGTTCAAGATCTCATTCTTTTGGTCATTACTTAAAGTTCATGACCATAGGTGAGGGTAGAAACGTAGACAGACCAGTAGATCTACAGCTTTGCCTCAGAGCTCGGCTCCCTCTTCACCATGACAGGCCAGTACAACGTCTGCATCACCACAGATGCTGCTCCAATCTGTCTGATTATATACCATTTTTATTTTGAATATTAATCATGCTAAAACTAGGAGCAAACATGCAGTAAAGCACACAGTAAAGCTGACCTGAGTGCATCACCAAGGTCTCATTGGTGTTCTGCGTCCTCCCGTCCTTGGAAGTCTACACTCTTGAGTGAACTTGAAAGTACAAACTAGCAAGCAAGCAAGTATGTACTTGGAGTAATTAGTACTAAGAAATGACCGGGGTCACAGTCTGATTCCAGATAACATGACGACGGCAGCACTGAGGCTGCAAATCACCGAGTCCAAATCCGATGGGTGAAGCCACCATGGCTACATCTATGTCCCAGATACACCCTCTATGGCCTGGTCTAAATTAACACATTCAGCACAGTTTGGGTGATGGTGGTCACTGTGTTCAAGTTTCACTAAAATCTGGCAAACACTCCAGGAGGAGTAGCTATTGTTGTGAATCGTGGATGGACGAACGCCTCGCCTTGGCATTAGCTCATCGACCTTTTGGCCAGATTAGCTAAAAATTGTACTCCGACTGCGCAAGCGGACTACAAGTTACTACATACTTCCCAGTATCAAAAACCTCTTGCCTTGTCAAAAGATTTTGCGTTTCCGGATATAAATATTTATTTAGAAAGGGCTGGTTGAAATCAAAGCTAAAATCTTCTCAAACAATCTCCAAGTCCTTGGAGCTGGAACTTCTGGTTTTCAGTGGCGATTACCGTGGTACTCACAGTATGGATGCAGGCCAGCTCTTTGTTGAGTAACCACGGTAAGGAGAGTCGTCCCACTCCACGGTAACAGGAGCGGATCCTCTCTCTCATGGCCAGGTTGATGTCACGAAGGGTGAACAGACAGAGGACTGTTTCTCTGGGTGGGTTTGAACGATTCTTCTGACCCTGAAAACGCAGTCAAAAGAAAACCACACATTGAGAATCTAAGCAGGTTTTTGAGTAAAGCACTATTTAAGAGAAAAAAGACAAATAAAAATACATGACCAGATTAAAAAAAACGTCCCATAAGGAAGGCAATCTACCTGTGAGAAGACAACAAACAGGATGTCATCGTCCTCGGAAAGGCCAAGTGCTTGTGCCAGCCGCCGTCCTGGTTTCTGCTTGTAGGCGGCCTGTACCAGTCGGTACTCCACGCCCTCCTTGGTGCAGCCCAGAGGAAACTCCACATAGGAGTAGAACTCTGTGTCGTTGGCACACATCCTCACAATCTTAGACGTGAAGAACTTCTCCCCACCGGCGTCCATCTGCGTCAGCTGAGTGTCCAGCTGCAGCGTCAGGAAGTAGACGTACGTGCGACTGGAGAAGCCGTAGACGTAGTAGATGTCGAAGGCGGGGTAGAGCGACAGAGTATCCGATGGGATCTTGATCTGCGAGGAGACAAACTCATCCTGGTAAACCAGTGAGAACATGTTCACGCTCTCCTCATCTGCCACCAGCTTCCTGCTGGACAACGTGGGGAAATATTCCGACTTTCCATCGATGGCAGCCCCGATGAACAAGCGGCTGCTTCCCTTCACCGGATTCTTTCTGTTGGGGTCAGTCGACCAGTCGTCTTCACCAACAACAACACCTGAGGGAAGGAGGAGGAAGAGGCAGGGTGCCTGTTTAATAGAGGACAGGACCAAACCTGGGTCAACAGAATCAGAATACTTTAATAATCCCAGGGGGCAATTGCATGGTTGGAAACTGGATCATTTTTTAAAGTTAATTTCTTTAAGTTCATGGATGATGAAAATGAACGTGCCCTGAAAAAAAAAAGAATTCTAATTATAATAATTCGCTATTTCTAGCTTTCTGCACTTGTAATGTATAAAATAACCATCCCATGAGCTACATAAGAGAGCCAGGATAAAGGTTAAATGAAAAGGGTTTTGCTGTGCCATCACTGGTCTTCACTTTAATCCTACTGGTGTCCCAGAGACGCTGTTCCACTAGTATAACCAAAGGTTTAACTCATTTCAATAATACCTTTCTTCAATGACAACTAAGCGGAGGAAATATTGCAGCGTCATTAATAAACCGGCAAACTACTTTGGAGAGAGATATGTGGGCAAAGTCTGGCTGTCAGTCATCTGCTGTTTGTTCCTGACAGTCTTCATTCAGGTTTTTATTCGCACTAGAAAACGCACATAATAAAAACCTGCAAAATATTTTGACACCCCGACACTTGATTGACGTCTGCAGGTTGAAATGCGTCTCCAGCTTGTAAAGGACTAAGTCGAGAGGGAACACTGGAGCTTATTGTTTTTCTTTTAAGCATGAAAATTACAAAAACTGTGTCATGATATCAGTACAAAACCTGCTGCATGTTGACTGCACCCAGAAAACATGAAAATAAGACAGTTGTTCTATAAAATATTGTCTACAAAGACGGCACCCAGTGGATTCCCTCAAACAGGCATAAACCAGTTGTGAAAGCAAATTATTTACTTGAGAAAACTCTTTGAAACAAATGTTAGTTGCGCCCAATTACTTCTTTCATCAAATTCCAGCGTTAGCGTCTCTTATATCCTGACTCTGGATTTATTGTAACGCACACGCGTCCATCTGCGTTGGTATTTGGCTAAGCGGAGAGGAATGCAATCAACGGAGATGAGCAGTCCTTCGAAAAGCCAACAATGCGTAGCTCGAATGTTGATTGGTTAAAAAGTATTCTCGGACAGAGTTCTCAATGAGAGGACGAAGCCCGAGAAAAACATCAAAGTTTAAACAAATAGCATGAAAAGCACGGAGAGGCTGCAGTGGATACTTTATGTTTCTAAAAATTATTGTTAGCCTTAGTTTCCACACAATTACTGTGCAAGTAGATGGCTTTGTGAAATATCAATTATAAACCTAGCTCTCATTCTGAACAATAAACTCTTAAAAGATTAACTTGCTAATGTTAACGCTTACTTAAAGACAACCACCCAAACTTTACATTTGCTTAATTTTCCCATTAGCATTTCTGATACTTGCGTGAATTAATGCAAAACTGGGTTAGCAGCTACATTTTTACCACTGCATAAACTAATGTTAGCCTTGGAATAGATGGAAAGTAGATGGCTAAAACTGTATCTTATAATGGTGCTAAAGATCATTCTGATTAGCCAAAACTAAAATGCTAGCTAATTATCTCAGTGAACTTCATTTTGTATTTAGCTTTTCAGATTATTCTGATCAAATTAATGTTGCCTAGGTTAGCAGTCAACTTTTACAGCTTTTCTATAAATTAACACTATCCTTAGTGAACTTTTAGTTTTTATTAATCACTTGTAAAACTAATATCAACTGTTAGCTAAAATTAATTTAAGCTAACCATTAACTTCATATATTAGTAGTTGTATAATACTTATTTGTAGGATTCTTATAATATAAAACTGTAGATTTTGATTACTAACCCTAATATAAAAAACATATCTTCAGGGCCTGAAAGGTAACGCCAATATGGAATCGTCTAAAACCACATTTTGTTAGTGGCCAGTAGAGGGCAACTTCTGTGGTTACAAAAAGTTTCTAGTTGTATTTAAGTCTATGGGAAATGGGCTCTATTGCTCTGTGACCTCAGTAAATGCTTTTCTGATGGCATTATGGACTCATTTGCATGTTTAATAAAACATGAAGTCAATTTAGTAAATTATGGTCATTATTAAGAGTCAGAAAGGAGGATTATCTAGGTGATGCCGATTCGATATTTACTTACTAATCATAAATTATCCACCGTCAGTGGCGTCATCTGTTTCGTAATCAGAGCCACTCTCACTTATAAAGTCCAGTTTCCAAACACCAAGATGGTGAACGCGAATAAGCTTAACTGGTCACTTCATAACAGGACTCCACTAACCAGTGGGTGATGTCATAGCGCCTACATCCATCTGTTATCTATGATTTTATTTTTAGTTTTCTTCTGTACTTTGATGACATCTCTCTTATTTCTTTACTCTGGCCCCCTCCTCAGCCAGGTTTACCTGCCATCCCATCGGCCTCTTTGGCTCCAGACAGGTAGTGCTCCTTGCGGTGATGCGGTTCCCCCAGTTTGAACAGATCTTCCAGTCGGAGGAACTGACAGACGCCCTGCCAGATGGAGCCGCACGCCACCAGTCTGTTCCCGGCATAATCCACGAGTAAGAGCTTATTCACGTTATCTGACTGCTCCAGACTGAGGACAGAGGCAGACGGGGAACACGTCAGACAGGTGAGACAGGTGCAGACAGACAGGTGCGGGAACATGAAGTGAGAAAGGAGGACACAAACCGGTGAGTGCAGGACCTGACGCTAGGTGGCGGGTAACAGTTGGCATTGTCCTCCACGGGTCCAGTCATGTGACTCCTTAGCTCCGTCAGATTGGCTGAGAGCTTTAGCACTCTGTTGACTGCGCCGACGTACACCTCGCCCGTCTTCCGGTGGATGGTCAGGTGGGTGAGGGAGGTGTCGAAGGTCCGGTGCACGCCTCTGTTTGATGCCACGGAGGGAGGAGGTACAGCCGGGGCAGAGAGGAGAGGGGAGAAGAAGAGGACGAGGGAGAAGAGAGGGAAGAGGAGCAGAGGAGAGGAGAACATGGTGGAAAGAGGAGGAGAGGATGGAGGGACAGGAAGAGAGGAGGGGAGGAGGAAGAGGAAAGAAGAGCTGGTGGCCGGTCTAAAGCGGAGTCAGCTTCAGTGGGGCATGGCTGCAGAAACGAAGAGAAAACAAAACATTCAGAAGAAGTTTTCTTCAGGATTCAAGTAATTCAGGGATGGAGTTCTGTGCATTTATAGCTCCACTAAAAACCAGGAGATGTTGGAAGGAGAATTCATTTTTTAATGGCACCAATGTAACAGAACGTATTTATTGTAGTGATTCAAATACAATCTACCTTCATGGCCACTTCATTAGGTACACCTGTTCCAACCCAAATTAATGCAAACATCTAATCAGCCAGTCGCATGACAACAACTTAATGCACTGAGGCTTGTAGACGTGTTCGAGACGACCTGCCCAAGTTCAATCTGAGCATCACAATGTGGAACAGCATGCTGCCGCTGCTGCCAGACGGGCTGGCAAAACTACTGCCCTCAAGACCATCTCTACGGTTTATGGAAAACGGTCTGGAAAGAGAGACGAAGTCCAGTGAGCAGCAATTCTCCGCTTTAGCGATGCCAGAGGTCAGCAGGAGAACCCGCCACGACACAAACTCAAATTCAATTCAATTCAATTTTATTTATATATCGCCCATTCACAACAAAAGTCGCCTCGAGGTGCTCATCATCATCTCAAACTGGTTTCATGAACGTGACGGTGAGTTCACTGTACTCCAACTCCCTCCACAGTCACCACATCTCGATCCAATACAGCAACTCTGGGAGATTCTGATCATGGATGAGCAACCACCAAATCTGCAGCAACTCAACATCTCTGAGGGAGGTTTCCAGCACCTTGCTGACAAGAATTAAGGCAGTGCTGAAGGCCGAAAGGGGTCCAGCCCGGGACCAGCAAGGTGTAGCTAATGAAGTGCCTCATAAAGATCTGAATCACTGAATAAAAGTCTTGGAAGCAAGCCGCTGGTATAATGGCATTCCTAATCTTGATCATGGTCTGATCAGCCCCGGGTGGGTAGGAGGATCAGTGCCAGAACGTCAGACCTGCACGGTGACCGCAGGGATGTCCATTCTCTAAAAAGCCACCTCAACACACCAAACGAGTCAATCACCAACAATAAACAGATTTATCTTTAAAATGATCCGGGTCTTAGTGTCCGAGTCTGACAGGGAGCTTTAGAAACCTACAGGCAGTATTATTTACCAGAAACACACACACACACACACACACACACACACGCACGCACAGATAGCAAGTGCAGAGATTAGCAGTGTGTGGGAGTGTAATCGAAGCAGATAGAGTTATTGATCTGTTTCTGTCTGTCTTCTCACTGATTCTCTCATAAAGCCACAGCAGCTCCAGTAACACTGAGGCGGGTGGAAACTTCACTCGTATCCTGGCAGCTGGTTCTACTCCGACCGACTGACACACACACACACACACACACACACACCTCCACACTTTAATCCTAATCTACAGCCATGTCGACAATAAATGGAGGCCAACTTTTTGATCGCCGCTGCAGGTTTGGCATGGAAATGCCTGCTGCATGCGCGCTCAGCGTGGGCGCCCCCCCCCGGTGGGAATTGAACCCCCAAACTGCAGCAGTGCTTTCCATCAGCCTCCTGGACGCATCAATCAATATGAGAGCATATGAGACACTGAGCGCGGAAGCAAAGAGCTGGCTTCGTCCTCTTCATCTGGTTTTCAGGATTTTCTGGTTCGCTCGAGTTTAACGTGCCAGTTTGAAAAGAGCTCACCGCAGCCGCACCAGGATCTCTTTTTTAAAAGTCACTTTTAACTCGAGTCCGGATTAGTGAGTGGGCCTACAGAGAACACATCTGTTCTGTTCAAAAATCTCTTTGAACTGACTTAAATAGGACCTCTTCAGCTCACTTTCAGCTCTGTGTTTCTACGCCGGGACTCCACTGGAGCAGCTTTGCGTGAGTCACAGTTAAAAGAAAAAAAAATCCTTATTTATCTTATCCTGGCTCTTTATGCTGCACTCCATTTCTACCTCTGTCTGAAAAAAAGGCATTTTGACCTTACACTAAAAACACAAACCAGCGCAGAAGAGCTTTAAACCTGCATTGTTTTGGATGGTCAGCAAAAAAAAGAGTTCTGGTCACATAGAGGTGTGCGGGAAACCGGCTGTCGGCGTCTTTGCTCCGTGGCGTCAGGAAACGCTTTCCTGGTGATTTTACGGGCTCAGTCACGATTTTCAAGTCTCACACGTGAACGTGTTCCACAAACGCCACCGTCGTCTCTGGGCCGAAGCTCATTTAACATGGCCAAGTGGAAAACTGCGGTCAGAGAAATCAACACTTTGAACTCTTTTTTTTTTTTGGACATCATGGACGCCGCGTCCTCCGGACTAAAGAGGACAGGGACGATCTGGCTGTTTATCGGCACTCAGTTCAAACGCATCTCTGATGGTATGGGGTTGCATTAGTGTCTATGGCCCAGGCAACCTGCACATGTGGAAAGGCACCATCAATGCTGAAAGGTAGATACAGGTTTTAGAGCAGCACATGCTCCCCTTTGGGCAACATCTTCTCCAGGCATGACTTTGCATATTTCAGCAAGACAATGCCAGAACACACACTGCAGCTACTGCAGCTACTGCAGCAGCAGCATGGCTTCACAGTAGAAGAATTCGAGTGCTGGACTGGCCTGCCTGCAATCCAAACCGTTTACCAACTGAAACTTGGTACACCATGGAACGCAAAATACCACCAAGAAGATCCAGGACTGTTGAGACAAGAATGGGACAACATTCCTCTCCCAAAGGTCCAGCAGCTGGTCTCCTCAGTTTCCAGATGCTTACAGACGGTTGTTAAAAGAAGAGTGGTGAACACGGGTCTGCCCCAATGTTTCTGACATGTGTTACTGCCACCAAATTGTGTGGTTTACACATCTGTCTTACAAGCAAAAGGTCCATGGTTCGATTCCAGATGGGGACACAAGCACCTCTCACCATAGAGGGTTGCGTCAGGAAGGGCATCCAAGATAAAACCTCTGCCAAATTACCTCTGTGGACTAATCTGCTGTGGCGACCCCTTGGGGAGAATACACTGCCATCAAATTCAAGATGATTTTTCATGAAATAGTAAAATGTCTCACTTTCAACATCTGATGTCTTTTGTGTTACTTTTTGAATAAAAAATTGGTTTATGATGATATTCGCAAATCATTGCAAGTGTTTTAATTTATACTTTATGCAACGTTCCAACCTTTTTTTGGAACGGGCGTTTTGGATAATATATAAATATAAAATATTTAATAAGGTTGTTCTGTGAGATGGAAGAAGTCGCTTATGTGGTAAAAAAATAAAAAAAAAACTAAAATTATTTAATAAAAGCGCAAATTCTATGCTTTATAAAATGTAAATCAACTTTGCTGTACTACTTTTATTATTGATCACTTCACTAGTTTTCAGGCAAAACCTAAGAAGAAAATGTAGGTTTCAGCTTCTCAAGCATAAAGATTTGTTGCTTTTTCGTCACAGGGAAACATAATCTCTCCGTTTCCTGGGTCTACCCTGGGGTCTCCTATCAGTAGGACATGCCAGAACTACCTCAACTGGCAGCTTCCACGTTTCATGTGGAGCACCAGTGGCTCTGCTCCGAGTCCCTCCTGTGTGACGGAGCTCCTCGCCCCATCTCTAAGGCTGAGCCCAGACGCCCTTCGGAGGAAGCCGTTTCCGGTCGCAACACGGAGCTCGTGATCCTAGGAGAGGGTTGGAACGGAGACCGACCGCTTTCACGCCCAGCTCTCTCTTAATCGTGACCGATGCATCACTGCAGACACCACAGTGTCAGTCTCCTGATCCACTCTCCTCTCACTCATGAACAAGACCCTGAGACCCTGAGATGCTTCTACTTCGAGCAGGAACTCTTTCACAACCGAGTGGGCACACCTCCTTTTCCCGGCTGAGAACCATGGCCTTGGACGTGGAGGTGCCACATCCTGGAGGCTTGAAGACAACACACCCAAATCATCTGCAAAAAGCACAGATGACATCTTAAAACCACCAAACCCTCCACCATCAGCTACGCCTTGATATTCTGAGCTACGAACTGAATCTGTGACACCAAGCAGCCCTGTTGGACTCCAGCATCCACCGGGAACAAGTTTGACTTATTGCCAGCAACACGAACAATGCTCATGTTGCAAGGCTTCAGGAAATATAGGAAGTACTATTTTTTACTCTGTTTTTCTTTAGGAATCATAGGCTCAACAATCAATCGAGAAGATAATGAGCGGACTGATCTCACGGTAAGTGACGAAGAGAGATTTCTGATGTGCGGGACGATGGGGGATCCATCATCGGCAGAACTTCAGAGGTTGCAGAATTTGGGATTAAATGAAATAAATCCAATCAACAGAAATGATACGGAGTGAACTGGAGGCCATTTCTGAGCAGCCGTATCCTCTAACAAACAAATCATCTGCCACCCTGCCCTGTTAATAATACTGTCAGCGTGTGAAATACATTCAGCAAATGGGGGAGACGTATTGGAGCGTGGAGGTCCGGGCATCTCTCTGCAGCTCCATTAATACATCTGAGGAAGAAAAAGTCTTTTTAGTGTCATTTAGGAGAAGTCCTCCTCGCGGTTTGACGGAGCTAAAATAGATCTTCCGCACAGTGACTGCAGAGCTCAGATTAACGCTCACATCGCCGAGAACGACGGCTTCTAATGAGGCAGAAACTGAATGGAGGGATAATAAAGTTTTCAGCCAGGCAGCAGCGACGTACAGGAAGCCGAGTCCGACAATTAACCCTGTGACACACACACAGAAACACAAAGAGGCAGTGAAAGATCAGCACATTAGTTAATTAGCCTGCTGAGCTGAGGGGGAGACCAGAGAGAGACGAGGTCGACAGATGGACCAGTGTGTGTGTGTGTGTGTGTGTGTGTGTGTCTCAGTGTGTGACAGACAGCTGGGCAGACAGAGGACACAGATAGAGTTTCTCTAACTGGACTACGATTTCACTGGATCATCCATCACCCTGCAGAACCAGAGGCTGTGAGTGAGTGAGGACGAACGTTGGGGCAAAACCATCACAGCGAGCAGGTCTCTGCACTCTGGGGACGTCCTGGCAGGTTCCTAACAACTTTAAAGAGGCTGTTTGAGGGTTCAGACGTGGTTTTAGAATCAGGTTTAGTTTAGAGTTGGCTAAACATCATTCCTCATCATCATGCTGTTCTATAAGCTCCCCGAAAAGCCTTCAACCGAGCCAAAACTCTGCGGCGACAGAGCAACAGGTAATAGAAGGGAAGATCATGTCTCCTTTACTGGCTCCTCTTCACTGGTTTCCTCTTCAATCCAGAATGAATTTGAAATCATTATCCGCAAATGAAATACAATAATCTGGCCCAATCCTATTTTGAAGACCTCACAGCTCCACATGATCCCATTAGAGCGCTTCGCTCTCAGCGCAGGCCTACAGCTAGCCTTCAGCTATCAGGCCCCTCCCCTGAGGAACCAGCTGTTCAGGTTCAGGAGACCCTCTCTACTTTAAGTTCAGGCTTCAAAATCTCAAGCTTAATTGATTCTTCTACATTCAATCCCTGTGCATACTTGTGCTGGTGCGCCCAGGTTGCGCGGCAATTTCACCATCTTAACACTAGTTGGCGGTGGAGTGCCTCTCTTCAAGTCGATTCGACAAATGGTGGCAGAAGGAGTAGTCGGAAATGTTTGAGTACACAGTGGCATGGTGGTTGAGTGGTTAGCACTGTTGCCTCATAGCCTGGTTTGAACCCCCGCTGGGGCCTTTCTGGTGCCTGTGTGGGTTTCCTCCCATAGTCCAAACACCTGCATGTTCGGTTTGTTGGTGATTCTTCAAGTGTACAGAATAAAGCACAGTATGAATAGTATGGTTAAAGCTCTTTGCGGATCAGTAAGACTAGAAAGGCCATATATATAAAGTACGCATCACTGAACGAGCCAATCACATCTCTAGGGAGATGCACATCAGGTTACAATGTACGGTTTTTGAGCTATGGGCTCAGCCTGCTGGTGCACTGAGCATTTCTCCTCCACTCCCGCACATCATTTTGTCCTCTCTCTGCCTAGTTTGTATTTTGTCCTCGTCTCTCTGTGCTTCGCCCTCACCTGCCAACCAGCAGTCGCACTCGGCTGCCCCTCTCTCAGGCTGGTTCTGTTGGGTGTCTTGTAGCAGAACGTTTCCTAAACAAGTGGTATATGATTTTCATTATCGTTCATGTTTAATTATCCGTTTCATGTGCAAGTGTATTCCCGTAATTTTTTGTAGCATGAGGGTTGGGGACGTCTAGGCCATCTAGACTGAATGAACTGGGAAATTTACAGAGAACAGAAAGATGTCATCGTAAGAAGAATAAAGCAATCTTGTCCCTTTGCACAAGCTGTGGCGTTCCTCAGGTGCCTCCCAATGTTTGTGTGAATAAAGCCGCTCATTATATCTGAAAACCATCTACTGAGGCCTATTTCCTCAAGTCCACAAGGGAATTCTGTCTCCCAACTGCCGCCAAATGCTGGTTTACAAAGCTCCTGTCACACCTTGACGATTTAACAGCGTAAAATGTCAACATTTAAACATTTCTCTAAAATGCTGGCATACACAGAACTATCGATGTTACCTTGGGCGTATACATAACGAGTTGGACGTATACATAACATATTAGTAACTTATATAGAACGTTTCAGCAACAGCCAACACACCATTATAATTAGCCGTAAGTTAGAAAAATGTTCAGTAAGTGCTGTGGTCGTCCAGAACATGTCAAATACGTCTATATATGTCAAGTTGTGTTGGAGATACAGTAAGTTTGGTTTAAGTTACACACAGGTTCAAAGCACGTTATAGGTTAGAAATAGGAAGTTAAGAAGTTTTTGCTTTGCAACTATTGCACATGTTCCACACGTTGCACTTTATCTATTTATTTTTTAAATCTTTTAATCTTAAATTTTAAACTGTGGGGAAAAAAAAAACCCTAGTCCTAGCTCTGTTTTTCATACGTCTCTGTCACATGTCATATGTTTATATGTTGCACCAGGTCCTGGAGAAACGCTATTTCATTTCACTATGTTCTGTGTCAGCTATATGTGGTTGAAATGACAATAAAGCTCTCTTGAATCTTGAAACACATTATCTCGACACACTTTGACTTATGAGTAACTTACAAGTAACATGTGTGAACATGTGTCAGCAATCGCATAACTCTAAAGCGCTAGCATACGGAGAACTATTGATGTTACCTTGGGTGTAGCGTATTCATAACGAGTTGGACGTGTAAATAACGTATTAGTAACTTATATAGAAAGCTTCAATAACAGCCAATACGCCATTATTATTAGCCATAAGTTAGAAAAACGTTCAGTAAGTGCTGTGGTCGTCCGGAACATGTCAAATACGTCTTC